>AYEL01039889.1:0-176327 GCA_000484575.1 Olivierus martensii
TATAATATAAATATTTCTATGAAATTTCTGATTTTGTTTTCTTTTTCCTTTCGTTATTTACATGTTAAAGCTAACCGAAAATAAAATAAATTTTAATATCTAATTACGAAAAAATATTTTTTCTATTATAGCATATAATTTAAAGTAGGGTGAGGAATCAATGGTACCATACCCAAAGTGGCGCGCTGGAAAATTTTTTGGTCGCAAAATTTGGAGTTGATATACAGTAAACGCTTGATAATCCGGAGTTGGACTATCCAGATTGCGGATTATCGATGTTTTATTTTAGATGCGCTATTCGAAAGATTTTAAACGTCCTATAATTCGTTTCTTTATTATATCTTACAGATAATCGGCGATAAAAATTAGAATCAAATTAAAATGATAAAATATTGCAAATAATTTCTTGCTTCAAATAAACAATTTTTTTTTTTTGCTTTTTCAATAAAATATTTTATTTGATTTATTGAAAAAGCATATAAAAAGCATATATATTTGCATAATTGTATATATAAATATATATATACAATTATGCATATATATACATATATACAATTTATTTACTTTTTAAGTATTAAATTTATTTTGTCCATAATTTCGATTTTTTGAGTATTTTGCGGATTATCCCGGGAATCAGTTATACGTGGAATTAATTTACGGACTAACCTGGTTAATCGGAAATTTATTATATTGTTTAAAATTTTGATCGATACGCGAAAGATAGTTTCAAAAAATGTAGCCAATTTTGGCACACATCCTTAAAAAGATTTGCTACTCCTGATCTAGAGAATAAAAAATAATTATTATTATTATTACTATTATCTTATATATCCTATACTGTATATTATTAATGTTAGCAATGTTTGCATCGTTATGATCCATACCTAATTGAACTACTGAATTATTTTATAATAAAGACATTGCTATAAAGATCATATATCGGTATTGATAGGAATGTTTTTCTCAAATTTGATCATCTTAAATAGTTTTCTTGACATATTCGAGACCATATTTATGGCATTTAATTTGCATGTATAATGATGAGTTTATATTACTATCATTTGCTATACAATTTACGTTATTAATATTTTTGATCAAAAATAAATATTTTGTGTAATATATATTTTTTTATAAAGTTAACCAAAACAAGTATAAATATTTATAAACCTAAACTGGCAACCATTAAGAAATATTACTTTAAAGAAAAGTTCGAAAGATTGAATCCTGATCATTTGATATATCTGCTATGTATTCCATTCTTGAATGAATGGAATACATAGCAGATATATATTATCAGTACACAAATATATATTATGCAATCACATATATTATATATAATTAATGCATTTTATTCGCGTGGTTATGGTTTGTTCCATAAATTAAATATTTTAACAGATATATTAATCTGTTAAAATATTTAATTTATGGATTTTTATCATATTAGATAAATATCTCCCTTTTTGTTGATTATTTTAACTTTGAGGGATTCTTAAATATAAAAAATATTACAATACTTTCTATTCGTTTTATAATTTAGTACTGTATTACTATATCATTTAGAAAATAATCAAGTAGTTGCTTTTTATTTAATTAATGTGAGATTTCATCAATAATTATATTTATTTAACAAAATCGAATCAGTTAAAATGATTATTGAATACAGAAATCCAATTACATTTATCTAAATATACTATAATTAAATTTTCCTTTGTAAAACAAAATCGAATCAGTTAAAATGATTATCGAATACAGAAATCCAATTACATTTATCTAAATATACTATAATTAAATTTTCCTTTGTAACATATCTACATGAAGTTTATAAAATCACTTCAATCACCATTTATTTTAAAAAATATTTATTATGTATTTGAATAAAACCATTTTTTCTTCTGATAAATATGTATATTTATGTGATAAATATGTATAATATGTTAGAAACGTATTTATCAGAAGAACAAATGATTTTATTCAAATATCAATAAACGCTTTCTTTTTTATTCAAAATTTTGAATGAAAAAGAAAGCGTTTATTGACTCCTCTAATATCTGATTATAAGCATCTTTAATGTTTATATTAGAGAAGTACTAATTAATAAAAATGTCAATACTTCCGGTTGCATTTTTCGTAATTAGGAAGTAAAAAAATTTATAGATAGTCACATAGTAGTAATGTTTATATTAGAGAAGTACTAATTAATAAAAATGTCAACACTTCCGGTTGCATTTTTCGTAATTAGGAAGTAAAAAAATTTATAGTTAGTCACATAGTAAGATGTGAGGCTATTATTATAAAGATAACATTTGGATCTCATTTAAATTAGCCATATTTTAAATCATCAGGAACGGGACGATAAAAACAAGGCTTTTTTTCGCAAGCAGTATTTTGAAAATACTCTTATTCTCCTTGTTGTATTTTAATGTCAATGTTTTATTGTTAAATCAATAACAGCTTCTGAATATTTTATATTTATATAAAATATTCAGATACAAAGATAACATTTGGATCTCATTTAAATTAGCCATATTTTAAATCATGAGGAACGGGACGATAAAAACAAGGCTTTTTTCGCAAGCAGTATTTTGAAAATACGTGTACTCTTATTCTCCTTGTTGTATTTTAATGTCAATGGTTTATTGTTAAATCAATAACAGCTTCTGAATATTTTATATTTATATAAAATATTCAGAATATATATATTTTAAATTTTTATTGATACAGTAAATTGTTTGGATAATCGACATTGATGTCAAGATAAATTTAATTTACAACATCTGCTATAAAATAAATTATCTTTTATATAATATTAAAAAAAGAACCTTCGGTCGTCCTTGACACAATATTCAGGACGACCTTGACACGTTCAGGACGACCGAAGGTCGTCCTGAACGTGGCTCATTTTCCAGGCTTAAATTTCCTTCTCGAAATTTTTTAAACCACTTTAGACGGGTACGTACAGATAATGCATCATCTCCATAAACTTCACATATATTTTTTGTTGCATCAATTGCAGAAAGTTTTTTTTAAACGTGTATAACATTACTTGGCGCAAATGTATTCCATCGACACTCATGGCAAAAACGAAACTAACAATAGTTTGTCGATCTTTATTCTGACAAAACAAAATTTTTATGACGTTTAAGTGTCATCTTTCAAGGTCACATAAACGAAATAACTTGCACGTTTTTAGTACTCTAGCGCCACCAATTAACAACTAAAAAAAAAACACGAACTTTCCGGACAACCCAATATTTTATTTGAAAATAAACATTAAAAATGCATAAAAATTATATAAAATTTATTATTTCTGAATTATCTGTTTCCAAAAAATTTTATTACAAATTTTCAACAAAATAGTGAATTTTTGTTTGATACAAAGCAAATTTAAATCATATATTTTATGCTGGATTTGAATATAGTTTAATTATATTTCAAATATTCTTAAGCTAAAATGTAACCTTTATTTGCTAATGTATTGCATCTTAATATATACAAATTATATAGTATAAATATAATGTTAAAAAAAATAATTGATCTATCTATCTATCCTTCTATAAAAAGACTATATTTTTTGGTAATATTAAGCTTTTAATATAATCTGCATAGTTTGGCCATTTTAATAAACATTATTATATGCTTTATACAAGAATACTTTATAAATATAATATTGACTAAAACTAAACAGAATTTAAGTGATTTTTAACCTGTTCACTGCCATTGCCATGACTGGAAGCAAAGGGTTACAGGTGGCATCAGGTGGTTAACGTGATTTGCCATCAACGGTCTGGAATGGTCAATCACAATTTTTAACAATTATTTTGCACTAATCTAAAATGCTTTATGAAATTTAATTACTGTATATTGTAATTACATTTATTATTATCGATTATCAATTTAAATTTTTTCCCTATTATTTTATTTTATTTTTTTAAAGTTTTCAATGGGTGTGGCTGGCTAGCTTAGAATTACCGCAAATTCCTTCTCAGCAAATTTCTGTTCAACCTACTAAGCTCAATACTCTCTTATTGACAAGTAATGTATATTCTGAACCAATAAGTGTAAAAAAAAAAATGAATAAAAAAAATAAATAGCTGTTGTGGGAGAAGGGTCGTTCTTACTTTAGAAGTTTTTTCTTGGAAAAAAATGCCAAACATTATTGCAAAATAAAAAAAAAACTATTAAAATGTCAGAATAAACATAAGTTAATGTAAATTATTGCTTAAAAATTATATCTAATAAATTTAAGCATTTTTTTATAAAGTATAAAGCAATAATTTTGCTAAGAAAACTTGGATGCATTACTAATTTACTGAATAATCAAAAATTTTATTGAAATATGGATGGAATTACATCATTCAGGGCTTGTTTTTATTCAGGAAGGATACTGCTATCAGACAGACAAAAAATTGAGTGGATGCATAAAAAAAGATTGCAAAAAATAGTATAAAATTGTATATATGCAATGAATAAATCTTTAAATAAAAAATAATTGCATGGGTAAAAAAGAACAAAATCTGTATATAAAGTAAAAATTTCAGATTTATTCAGTGAAAAATAAATATGATAATACAATTTATAAATTTCTGAATATTGTTAGGCTTAATTACAGAAAATCAGAGGCCTGATGCTTGCACCAAAATGAAAAATGCTAGTCAGTGAAAGCATTAAACAATTTATTATTTCATCATTTTATTCTTTGAATAATAGCCTCATTTAATTTTTTCACACAAAAATCTACAATTTGTACTGCTGAATTTGTATGGATGATGCAGGAAATGCATTATCCATACAAAGTACTGTATCTACCAAAAATATGTTTTCAACACAATTCATATTCAGTAGCACAATCATCATTCTTAATGAAAAAATAATTTATAATTTTAACTGTTCAATGTAATTATTTTTCTTTCCCATTATGCCAATATAATGCTCAACATATAAAACTTTCTATTAAAATCACTCTTAACTAGCTCATTTAAATCAATGGATATAATCATATCCAATGATTTAAGTCATTAGATATGATTTTGTTTTAATCTGTATAATAATCAATTTACTAAATATTCCTTCCAAAACAAATATTTTTTTGCTATTTACTATATTCAGAAGTTTTAGATTAATTTAGGATATATTATACATATACACATTAAGGCTCAGTTTTACAATGTTAACTTATTATTGTTCCTATTAGCTTTTATCATCACTTCTGTTTTACAATTGTTAGATAAACTAATTGGTAGTTACTGATGTTTAATGCTAATTGATTACTTAATATCAGTAATTACCAATTAGAGTTTAACAGTTGTAAATCATAACTGATGGTTAAAACTAACAGGAACTCTGCCATTGCCAGTCCCAAGCCCGGGATGAGAAAGGAGGAGGGGGAGGAGTAACAATCTCGTAAAAAACCTGGGCTCAGCTGGCAGCATCCAGTTAGGGCCCATACCTAGGGTTACAGGTGAAGATTGTCAACAGCTCTGATGGCGTAGGAGAAAATCCCAACGGCAGATGAGGTGGAAGAGCATTCCTCATTTAGAGGTGAGATTCTGATTCCAACATGGTAGTGGCAACAGCAACTACCATTACTGGCATTGAGGCTGAAAATGAATGACATTGGCAAGGTTCAATGCTATGGGCATAGACAGATGTCTTACTGACCATAGTACTGCAATGCAGAAAGCAAATGGGGGAACTACTGCATTATCCTTCCCTAGAAAAACCATTATGGCGAACCAACCAACAAGAATGGCAGAGTTCACGGTGTCCCTTCAATGGGACAGGGGTGCTAAGAATCTCCGGTGAGCCTATAAGATTAGGAACATGGAATGTTGGAATCTTATACAAAGCAGAAAAACTAAGGAATGTTATTGAAGAAATGAAGAGACTCAAATTGCATATTTTGGGATTTAACGAAATAAGATGGCCTGGTTCAGGTGAACTCCAGATCAATGACATGACTATTATTCTGGAACAGCCAATAATGCTCACAGACATGGAGTGGGAATACTGGTGAACAATACTACTGCTAAAAGTGTTTGCAATTTTATTCCACACTCAAAGATTATTATTATTACAACTAAAAGTAAGACAATCAACATCAATATCATTCAGATTTACACCCCAACTGCTGATAAATATGAAAAAGAAGTAGATCATTTCTATGCCCAGCTAAAAAAACTTCTTAGACTAAGAAGCATGATCTGATTATTATTATGGGAGATCTCAATGCGAAAGTGGGAAATGGAAGAGCTGGAGATATAGTAGGAGATTTTGGACTCTGCTCAAGAAATGCAAGAGGAGACCGACTTATACAAAAGTGGGAAATGGAAGAGCTGGAGATATAGTAGGAGATTTTGGATTCTGCTCAAGAAATGCAAGAGGAGACCGACTTATACAATTTTGTCAAGAAGAAGAATTAATAACAACTACATGGTTTAAGCTACCACATAGAAGACTATATACATGGAAATCACCATAAGAAAATACCAACAATGAAGTTAGAAATCAAATTGATTATATTATGATTAACCAACGTTTTCGAAGTAGCATCAAAAGTGTTAAAGCATATCCTGGTGCTGATATAGCATTTGATCACAATCCAATAATAGCAGAACTTAAATTACTTCTAAAGAAAATCCAGAAAATACATAAGATTAAAAAAACTAAATTTGGAAAACTTATATCCAATGAAGAATTAGATGTGGAAAATATGTGGAATAAATTGAAAGATGGCCTCCTAAAAACAAGTGTTGAATTTCTGGGATATAATAAACCTCAGAAGAAAAATGATTGGATGATAAATGAGATCTTTTCTCTAATGGACCAATGGAGAACATATAAAAATATTAAAATATAAGGAGATACAACAGAAAATCAAGAAAATGATAAAAGAGGCTAAAGAAGAATAGATTAAAAACAAATGCAATGAAATAGAATTACTGATTTGATCACAATCCAATAATAGCAGAACTTAAATTACTTCTAAAGAAAATCCAGAAAATACATAAGATTAAAAAAACTAAATTTGGAAAACTTATATCCAATGAAGAATTAGATGTGGAAAATATGTGGAATAAATTGAAAGATGGCCTCCTAAAAACAAGTGTTGAATTTCTGGGATATAATAAACCTCAGAAGAAAAATGATTGGATGATAAATGAGATCTTTTCTCTAATGGACCAATGGAGAACATATAAAAATATTAAAATATAAGGAGATACAACAGAAAATCAAGAAAATGATAAAAGAGGCTAAAGAAGAATAGATTAAAAACAAATGCAATGAAATAGAATTACTGCAGGAAAAACATGACAATTTTCTTATATAAGTTGAAGTTAAGGAATTATCAGGAAATTTCAAGAGATGCCACCAGTATGTACTTAAAAACGACAAAGACGAACTAATAACAAAAAAAGTGAACTGGAACAATTACGGACAAACTATATAAAGACATTATTCCAAGATGACGAACGACAAGAACTGAATGACACAAAGAATTGCATTACAGACCCATACATCTTCAGATCGGAGGTGGAAAGAGCAATCAGATTAACAAAGAACAGAAAGGCTTGTGGATCTGATGAAATACCAACAGAGATTATTAAATTAATAGATGAAAACAAAAAACATAAGTAAACTCATCCAACTATTTAATAAAATCTACGAGACAGGACAATTGACCCAGGATTGGTTAAAATCAACATTTATTACAATCCCCAAGAAAATGGTTACAAAATCTTGCAATGATTTTAGACTGATTTAGTTTAATGAGTCAAACACTTAAAATTTTTCTAAAAATTATTCAAAACAGAATATATAAAAAAAACGTGAGGACCTTTTCGGTGAAACACAGTTTGGATTTAGAAATGGGCTGGGGACTAGAGAGGCATTGTTCTGTTCACAAATCTTGGCTCAACGATGCAAGGATAAACAAATAATCTATACATTTACTTTATTGACTTTGAAAAAGCCTTTGATAAAGTTCAACACAACAGGCTTATAAACATCTTGGAAACCATTGAGTTAGATGATAAAGACCTTAGAATAATAATAAATTTATATAGGGGTCAAACGGCATCAATCTTAACAGAAAACACCAAAACTGAGAATATAAGTATCAAAAAAGAAGCGAGACAGGGATGCATCTTGTTCTCTCTACTTTTCAACATCTATTCCGAAATATTATTCAAAAAATCATTAGACGGACAAAAGGAAGGTATAAGTGTGAATGGAAAGATTATAAACAATCTCCAGTATGTGGACGACACAGCCCTACTTGCCACTAATTTGAAAGATCTTCAAATCCTCCTTGAAAGAGCGTATTTCCCGTCAAGCATTTTCCTTTAATATAGTATCTCTATAGTCATTATAAGATTTATCATATAAAAAAGGACGATCTTTCACACACTGAATGAGAACTTCATCTATTCTTTCTTCCACCATTTGTAATTCTAAATTAGCAGTGCGCATGTCCAACGCCTTGTAATTATTTAGTATTAAGTTAGAACTTAGAAAAAGACCTGAGCTCAGGCAGAACTCTGGAATTTGCAGAGTCGCTAACCGTTAGGCTTAGCTGATAAGTACATAGTATTGACATTCGTTCTAATTCGCGACTTTGCACGCCTACTTTTCGACCCAAACAGTTATAGTTCATCTTAAATAATAGTCGCTACGTCAGTTTGGCGCTAGTGTAGCAGTTTTTCAAGTGAACATCGTTATAAATAGTCGTTACGTCAGTTTAGCGCTAGTGTAGCAGTTTTTCAAGTGAACATCGTTATACCCGTTAGATTCGAAGTTGTTTTTGATATTAACGATTTCCAGTTTAAAATTATTAATTAATTAATAAACATGCCAACTAATGCAAGATATTGCGCTATGCCAGGATGTAGTAACAAGACAACAGATCACAATGTTTCGTTTTTTACATTTCCTAAATATCAAATGAGGTACCGGTAAATTTTTAATTGAAAATAGCATTCAAATGATATTATATATTCTTCTTAATTCAAAAGTTGAAAGAGCTGATTTGGTGCTCTGTGATGAATCTTTATATGATGTTAATAAAACTTTTTATTAAATCTCAAACCTCTTAATTCAAAAGTTGACAGAGGTGGTTTGGTGCTCTGTGATGAATCTTTATATGATGTTAATAAAACTTTTTATTAAATCTCAAATATATTGGTATATAATATAAAGACAAAAAATGCTAAAATAAATTGGTGTGTGATCACTGTTCTTTATACTTTACTCTTTAAATAATTGATTACGGAATTTTGCTAAATTTTATTCTAAAATTTTCTGCATAAATTATTTTATAAGTTTAGTAATGTTCTCTGTGCAGTTTTTTGATCATTACATTTTATATGTATATATAATGATATTTAATAAACTAATCATTAGTATGATTATCATATATTTTAAATTGTGTGTATTTTAATTGTATGGAGAAAATAATTTCAAATAAATTTTACTCATACATTTTTTTAATGATTTATTATTTACGAAAATGCAATTATTAAAAAATGTATATTTAAAAATATGACGTATGACGTTTAATTTTCTTAATGGGTACATGAGGGCGCCACTCAAAAATCAGTTCTCATTAGCTCTATGGGAGCTTCCATTCCTTACTATATCTTCCTTGCTCCCAACTCCAAAGTAGAAAAACTTTCAACTCTCGACGGAGGCCAGCGTTGAAGCTAGTGCTGGCGTTTTCGCCGATTGGAGTTTGACTATAAACCACGAAGCTAGCTTGAAACTCCAACGGCTGGCTAGCGACCTTGTAACTCCACGCTGGAGTCGGACTATAAACCAGCCTTTACCGATTTTTGTTCCAAAACAAAATTTAAGGGCATGCAATTGTCAAATTCTATAGTTTGTATGAAATCAGCTTCTTGGTTTATAATTATGTTGTCGCCTATTCAATTCCGTGGTTGTCGCATAGTAAAATTGACGTCATCATTTCGGGAATTTTGTCATGTGTCCAACGTTGCCAGATCGCGCTACTTTTTGCGAATTTTGCTACTTTTTGAAACCATGCGCTATTAAAATTTAAGCTTCGCTACTTTGCGGATTTTATGCTATTCCATGTGATAACTATGCTAAAATGCGGCAACCTGGCAAGTGGCAACGCTGCACCATGTGCTAACTGATGATCACAAGTAACAAGCACTACGTTTGTTTTACAAACATAGCATTCATTTTTGAACGTTAAATTACTATGTTCGAAAACGAATGCTACTTTTGTAAAACAATTACGTTTCATTTAAATAATCGGTCGCTATTTTAATAAACAATCTGTTCCATGTGTCCAACGTTGCCAGATCGCGCTACTTTTTGCGAATTTTGCTATTTTTTGAAACCATGCGCTATTAAAATTTAAGCTTCGCTACTTTGCGGATTTTATGCTATTCCATGTGATAACTATGCTAAAATGCGGCAACCTGGCAAGTGGCAACGCTGCACCATGTGCTAACTGATGATCACAAGTAACAAGTACTACGTTTGTTTTACAAACATATCATTCATTTTTGAACGTTAAATTACTATGTTCGAAAACGAATGCTACTTTTGTAAAACAATTACGTTTCATTTAAATAATCGGTCGCTATTTTAATAAACAATCTGTTCTTGATGCTCAAAATTTTTTAGGATAGTTTTTAAGTAGTTAAAATTTATAGATGATTTTAAAAATACAAATAAGCATATTTTAAAAAGTTTTTGACTGAACCGGATATGACGTCACAAAACTTTTACGCATCACATCTTTTAAACGGAGCCTCAAATCAAAAAAACGCGACTAGAACTTTTTTACTCAGAATTTTATCCTTACGTTTGTAAATTTTGCCACAACTTTTTTGAATCACTCTGTATATATTTTGCCATGCTACTTTTTGCTACTTTTTCCTTGCTACTTGGCCACAAAAGCCTTTTTGAATCACTGTATATATTTTGCCATGCTACTTTTTGCTACTTTTTCCTTGCTACTTGGCCACAAAAGTTTCTGGCAACAGTGTATATGTTACACATGGAGGGAGCAACAAATATCTTAATCAGTGGTAGATTATACATATTACGAGAAAAGCATAAACGTAATGCGGATATTTTGTAATACGGTATCTTGAATGCAAAATAAAACTATGGCAGAAAGTCGACAATTCCAACCTGGAACGGCATCGGTTCCAGTCACCAAAGTAGAAATTAGTGTTTCATGCAGGTATTTTTAAATTTAAATGACTTATGTAAAAGTAATTGGTATATAAGCAATCGCAAGATTCTGCTTTTCACGGAATCCGAGATTTTGCATAATATTTTTAGTCATATTACTAATAGTAAATCGGTATAAAAATCAGTCGAGAAAACGGAACCGATAAGTAGCTATATGAAAAAGTACTTATCACAACGAAGTATCGATACCTGTGCGCGACGCCATCTTCAAAGGGACAATGTCTTGCGCGACACTTTCAAGATGTAAAATTACACGAATTCATATTATAGAAGAACGATCTCATTACATGAATTCGTGTTTTAGGAGAGCACGTTATACGGGAGTTTACTGTTATACATCTTGAAGGGGTCGCGCAAGAAAGAATTATATTAAAACTTCTTGGCAAGAACACTTTCAAGATGATGTAATTATACATCTTGATGTAAATATATATTATATATCAGCGCTTCTCAAACTATTTTCATACATGACCCCATTTTTCATTACGAGATTTTTCGCGACACCAGGTATTAAATATGAAATAAAACATACAAGTACATAAATCATTTACACACTTATTAAGATGAACACAATCAACCAACTACCCTGAAAATTCATATGTTGTCATACATTAAATATTAAGCGTTTGTGAAATTACATATAAACTGAAATTCAAGTGTTTAAATTTAATTTTTGTGACCCCAGCATTTCGCTTCGCGACCCCAAATGGGGTCGCGAAGTGAAACCCCCATTTGGGGTTGCGACCCATAGTTTGAGAAGCGCTGTTATATATTAATGTATATATAATATATAAATCGGTAGGATTGCATAAGTAACTTATGGATTTCAGCATAAAATCATAACCCACATAATCGCAGGAATAATTCCCTGGTGTATTTTTGGCTTTTAAAACAAGGTGTAAAACCATATCAGGTTTTCGTCATTACGATGATGGTCATATTTTTGGCTTTTAAAACAAGGTGTAAAATAAGGTAACCAACTATTTTTGGCACAAAAGGAATATGCCGGCCGCCTGAGATTGCCCCTCAAAACTGCCCGAATATTTCTGAGTCAAGAGTCAAATGGACCAACTATTTTTAGCACAAAAGGAATACGCCGGCCGCCCGAGATTGCCCCTCAAAACTGCCCGAATATTTCTGAATCAAGAGTCAAATAAATTTTTTTTTAGGTCTCGTATTTTGTGTGACGTAAAATGAAGATGACCAATAATTGGTCGTCTTCATTTTTCATTGAATATGGTGATTGGGTTTGTGGAAAAAAAAACTGAGTCTTCTTCTCTTTTATGTGTGCAATACTGTCTATTGGATTTGAAGTGTTGTTCTGTAGATTTAATGGTGTGATGTTTCTATCTGCCAAGTGATAGAAAAGAATTTGCCAGAGTGGTTGCCAACCTCCAGTAGGAGACAGCACCCAAGAAGAAAACAGGATGGGATGTGGATTTATAGAAAAATGTTAAAAATATCTTGGACAGCAAAAACGAGGAATGAGGATGTTCTAAAGAAGATTAACAGGCAGAGAGAATTGATTATTATAATCAAAAGAAAAATTGCATATCTGGGACATCTGATGCATAACAACAGATACACATCCTACAGTTATTGAGGGCAAGATTGAGGGAATGAGGAAGCCTGGAAGAAAAAGAATATCTTGGCTTTACAATATAAGGGAATGGACTGAGCTCAGTTCTGAACAGTTGTTCAGAATTGAGCTCACTATCACTAAGCTTCCTATTGCTTGTTCTGAACAACTGTTCAGAACAAGCGATAGGAATTGCATATATTATCTACTTTACATATTTGTCTACAACATAAAGGAAATTAAGGGGAGAAGTCCATATTTTATCCATTTTTTTATTTTTAGCAAAAAGTTTCATAAATAGCTCATCACAAAAGTGCAGAGAGAATTACAAATATAATTTTCAAATTAATATACAAGTCAAATGATTTTCTAGGCGACCACTCTGGCAAATTCTTTTCTATCACTTGTTATTCTGAACAACTGTTTAGAACAACAAGTGATAGAAAAAAATTTGCCAGAGTGGTTGCCAACCTCCAGTAGGAGACAGCACCCAAGAAGAAAACAGGAACTTTAACAGGATATTGTAAAACTAGGCCTAAATCAATTACCTAGAAAATTATTTGACTTGTATATTAATTTGAAAATTATATTTGTAATTCTCCCTGCACTTTTGTGATGAGCTATTTATGAAACTTTTTGCTAAAAATAAAAAAAAATGGATAAAATATGAACTTCTCCCCTTAACTTCCTTTATATTGTAGACAAATATGTAAAGTAGATAATATATGCAATTAAGTATAAATTTGAAATTGATAATTTTTGTCCCATAATTCATCAATTTTATTTATTTTCAAACATTTTGATTTCTAAAATGTACATTTTGAGAATTACTTCAGAGTCAATCAATGAGAAGTGATTCCTATAAAAAAATTTTCAACTTTTGCAAAAAAAGTGTGCAAGATAAAAATAAAAATCAGTTTAAATTACTTTTAATCTCTGAAGGATTTTTCAATATTAGGAACTCAAATGCGAGTTTTAACTAATTACTGTCAAGTTATATAAAAATATACAACAAAAAATTTGAATAATATTATACAGAGATGATTTGACAAAGTTATAACTGCTTTCTAAGATTTCAAACTCAATGCCATCACTATTGGATAAAAAAAAGATATCAAAATATAATCAGAATTTTTGCAAGATTAAATTATATTAACATAACTAATCAATATAAATACTTAATTTGTCAGTTTTAAATTAAATTTCAAAACAGAAAATAAAGTTATTTAAAATTTGAATATTTATATTCTTGTTCCAGTTGTTTATTCAATTGGAGATTGGACAAATGCCCAAAAGCACTTAATTGTAGTTAGTTGTAATTAATATTAGTTCAATAAAGCAATTTTTGGTATTTAATAGAAGAATCTACTTTCCAGATTAAACTTACCTGCATAACTGCATTTTGTTGCATTCCTAATACTCCATTAGGCATACCTGCCATTGGTGCAGAAACATTACCTATATAAGGCGTATTTTGCACATATACTTGTTGATTCACATACATTCCTCCTAAAATATAAGAATTTTAAATATTAAAAATGCAATTAAAAAATTTATTGATAATCATTCATAAATTTTACATTAAAAAAGTAATTAAATATATTCATGTAATCAATTCTTGGTTATAATTGATTTATGTAAAATATCTATAAAAGAAAATATATTTTAAATAGAATAAATAAAATTTAGCATTAAAATATTTATCATCCCTAATTTCTTGAATACTGAAACTAAAAAAGTTTTGAAAAATTAGTCTATGTAGATCAGTGTCTGCCAAACTTTACTTCATAGTACACTGAAGCAGGGGAATTTGTTTTGTGGCATACCAAATAAAAAATCCAAAAAAAATTTATTTTATTAATATGAATCAAAATTTATTATTATTATTATTATTATTATTATTATTATTATTATAGGAAACAATAATATTGTATTATAATTGATTTATGTAAAATATCTATAAAAGAAAATATATTTTAAATAGAATAAATAAAATTTAGCATTAAAATATTTATCATCCCTAATTTCTTGAATACTGAAACTAAAAAAGTTTTGAAAAATTAGTCTATGTAGATCAGTGTCTGCCAAACTTTACTTCATAGTACACTGAAGCAGGGGAATTTGTTTTGTGGCATACCAAATAAAAAATCCGAAAAAAATTTATTTTATTAATATGAATCAAAATTATTATTATTATTATTATTATTATTATTATTCTATAATTGGGCCTATGATCAGTCCCTTTGATCTTTTGACAGATGATCTCAGCGTATTGCCTTGACTTCGAAATATTGTTCGCAAAATTGTTTTGACGACGAGATTAGTTACTATAGATCGTTGCTTGTTACTCACACAAAGAGCAAACGACTATTCTCTATATAAACAGTATTCAAAACTATCGCCACCATCTTTCCTAACATCTTTCCCTAAGAATTATGGGATTGGATTTCTTCGTCGGATCCTAACGGTGAAAATGTTTTTATAGTTTAAAAAATATATATTTTCTTTTAACTATCAACTATCGATTGCTAAATATATCGTAAAAATATTTGATATTTATTTGAGATAAATAATAAATTTATGGTCATACCCATGTAGAATCGCTTGGCTAACTATGGTGTTGTTATCAGCTTGTTTACTAGAGTCGTCCAGACAATGTGTGTGTATTCTCTGCAAATGAAAGCGGATGGTGGAAACTTTATAGCTAAGTGAGTCATTAGACCATCTCGGAATAAAAACAGGTGTATAGGTGGGTTTCCTGAAGACAGAAGTATGGAAGCACTTATTAGAAACAGTAATGTCAATGCCCAAGAAATGTACATTGGTAGCAGACTGCTGTTCTAAATTGATGTTCAGCCTAAGGGAATCATTCTTGAAAAAGGCCATTATAGAGCTTATGTCAATGGAACTATCACAAATGATAAACAAATCATCAACATATCTCCTAAAGAATTTGGTGTTGGTATGTAAAGTAGAAGATACCTGCTACTCGCAATTGCGTACTACAAGCTCTGCTATGACGCCGGCCATAGCAGAGCTTATAGGGACACCAATAGGGACACCCTTAGTTTGTCTGTAATATTGATTGCCATATTTGAAGAAAGAATTATATAATATAAGATGGGAAATATCTCTTAAGATAGCCGGAGGGACATTTAGGTTATTGGTATGTTCAAAAAGGAAGCAATAGAGACATAAGCAGGCAGGTTCTATGCAAACATATGGAAATAAGCTAATATAGTCTGCAACTATCATTACATCATCATCAACAAGATTATAACTAAAGAGATCTTGGATATCATAAAGCACGAGGATGAAGTTACAGTAAGAGGGTATGACTTTAAAAATTGATTGCACCATGCAGCCAATTTCTTTTCAAACGGAGTCAAGGGTGACAAAGTCTTATCAACCATAAGGCGGATGGAGATGGGATGCTTATGAGTTTTAATGTAAGCATATAGCGGTGGGCAAGCCGGGTTTGTTAGAAGCTTACATTTCGAGCAAGATGGGAAATCTTGTTTGTGTAATTACGCACCAAGGCATTTCTGTAATTTAGGTGTGGAGTCATCATGTAGGGGTTCAGGATCTGATGACAACAGATAATCAGATAACATATTATGATAATTATTAGCAGGCATGATGACGATCTTTTTCGTCTTATCTTCATGTGTGCAGATTAAACAATTGTCTTTAAACCAGATCTTGGTGCATTCTACTTTCAAATAAGTTCTTCTTTGTTCAGCAGTTCTTTGTATGTTGTTAACTGTTGAAAACATTAGCAAACATGTTCTTAAACATTGTCTGTCGTCAGGTTGGACTTGTGCTAGAAGAGACTCGATAGAAGGTGCCAAGTCTATCAGTTGAAGTGGTTTATTAACCGCACACGTTGGTCCCATAGTGAGGACATCCTGGACATAAGATGGGATGGGAAGATCCGTAATTAATGTTGTCGCAAGAGAGAGTAAAGATTATTACATCTACGTTTGACTTGGTTCTTCAGAACCCATTTGAGCTTTTTAATATATAGAGGTCGTAACAATTGTTGAAAACGTCGTACCTTTAAGTCTATATCCAGAATTTGTGAGGGAGGTATGTTAGACTCTAGGAGTGAGGAGTGCATATTAGCACAATGGTTGTCAGATTTTAAAGTACCTATATCTTGTGTCAGAAATGGCAAAATTTAGACATCTCTTCTTCACTTGGCATGCTATGCTGGAGCTGTTGACCAGTAGATGGATACGGTATATGTTCATCGGAAACACATAATTAATATAGTACTGTTCCAAAAATATTAAAGATTCATGTGTTTGAACTTGTTTCTTACTTTGGTTAAGATAGTTGGGTAATGACATGACTATAGCTGGTTCAGCTTAAATACGTTATTACTAAGAAGTAACTTCCACTTTATAACAAAGAATTACAAATTCAATTCAGCATTAATTTACAGTGGAAAAACAATCATATCAGAGAAGCGCTTTCGATTTTATTAAGCCATTTTCAGCTCATAAAACAAAGTTAAAACATCTTAGAACATAAGAACAATATACAAAAATTTAAAGTTCTAGAATGGAAAACTTAAGTAATATGTTAAAGTACAACATTACATATATACAAATAAAACAATTATTGAAAGAGAATACATATAAATTAAGAAAAATACATTATATATAATAAAAATAATTAAAATTACAAAAAATTGTGGATATTATAGCTAAATAGATGTTACAAAAGCCATTGTGCTGGTATGTTGACCGGTTGATTGTCATTGATGACGTAGGTTCTTTTACAAAATGCTTCAATAACTACAGCTTCTGCTGTCTTAATATCTTCTGCCTTATCAAACTACGCGTGCTTGACTCCAATCTAAGTCTAGGTCGTATTCATAAAAATGTTTGACCAGGGCAGTAGAGAAAGTGGCATTTCGTATATTATTTTGATGTCCTTTCAAGCGAGTTGCGAGAGATCTGGTTGACACAAGACGTAGGTACTTTAAAATCCGATGCCATTGTGCTAATATATGCTCCTCACTCTTAGAGTCTAACATACCTCCCCCACAAATTCTGGATATAGACTTAAAGGTACAACATTTTGAACAATTATTACGACCTCTATATATTAAAACACTCAAATGGGTTCTGAAGAACCAAGTCAAACGTAGATGTAATAATCTCCCACTCTCTCTTGCGACAACATTAATTACAGATCTTCCCATCCCATCTTATGTCCAGGATGTCCTCACTATGGGACCAACGTGTGCGGTTAATAAACCACTTCAACTGATAGACTTGGCACCTTCTATCGAGTCTCTTCTAGCACAAGTCCAACCTGACGACAGACAATGTTTAAGAACATGTTTGCTAATGTTTTCAACAGTTAACAACATACAAAGAACTGCTGAACAAAGAAGAACTTATTTGAAAGTAGAATGCACCAAGATCTGGTTTAAAGATAATTGTTTAATCTGCACACATGAAGATAAGACGAAAAAGATTGTCATCATGCCTGCTAATAATTATCATAATATGTTATCTGATTATCTGCTGTCATCAGATCCTGAACCCCTACATGATGACTCCACACCTAAATTACAGAAATGCCTTGGTGCGTAATTACACAAACAAGATTTCCCATCTTGCTCGAAATGTAAGCTTCTAACAAACCCGGCTTGCCCACCGCTATATGCTTACATTAAAACTCATAAGCATCCCATCCCCATCCGCCTTATGGTTGATAAGACTTTGTCACCCTTGACTCCGTTTGAAAAGAAATTGGCTGCATGGTGCAATCAATTTTTAAAGTCATACCCTCTTACTGTAACTTCATCCTCGTGCTTTATGATATCCAAGATCTCTTTAGTTATAATCTTGTTGATGATGATGTAATGATAGTTGCAGACTATATTAGCTTATTTCCATATGTTTGCATAGAACCTGCCTGCTTATGTCTCTATTGCTTCCTTTTTGAACATACCAATAACCTAAATGTCCCTCCGGCTATCTTAATAGATATTTCCCATCTTATATTATATAATTCTTTCTTCAAATATGGCAATCAATATTACAGACAAACTAAGGGTGTCCCTATTGGTGTCCCTATAAGCTCTGCTATGGCCGGCGTCATAGCAGAGCTTGTAGTACGCAATTGCGAGTAGCAGGTAGAGATATTTCCCATCTTATATTATATAATTCTTTCTTCAAATATGGCGATCAATATTACAGACAAACTAAGGGTGTCCCTATTGGTGTCCCTAAAAGCTCTGCTATGGCCGGCGTCATAGCAGAGCTTGTAGTACGCAATTGCGAGTAGCAGGTATCTTCTACTTTACATACCAACACCAAATTCTTTAGGAGATATGTTGATGATTTGTTTATCATTTGTGATAGTTCCATTGACATAAGCTCTATAATGGCTTTTTCAAGAATGATTCCCTTAGGCTGGACATCAATTTAGAACAGCAGTCTGCTACCAATGTACAGTCTATTCTGAAATGGTTTTCACCTATTGCGGTAACAGACCGGTAACCTATCGAAGATGGATTGTAATTACTGGAATTCCATGTGATGAGCAATACACCTGTTTTTATTCCGAGATGGTCTAATGACTCACTTAGCTATAAAGTTTCCACCATCCGCTTTCATTTGCAGAGAATACACACACATTGTCTGGACGACTCTAGTAAACAAGCTGATTACAACACCATAGTTAGCCAAGCGATTCTACATGGGCTTATAATTTTAAGGAAAAAAATAGCCATCGACCACTTTCATCATCATATTATATATACAGTAGACTGTGCCAATTATTGGGGATTGGATAATACAATAATTGGAACCAGCATTCCATAATTAGACACCACTTGAAAGTGATATTTAATTATCAATGTTTTATCTTACAAGGGAACATCGCACCTGATGTGTCTGGGATTTTGCTGATATTTTGTCATCTGAAAGAGCATAAACAGTAAATGAAGAATCACCCCTATATTGGGGGCCACTACTCTAGCGTTTTCAAGTCTCTTTTGAAAATTCAGAAATTTTTGTTTTACTTAAATAGCTAATGTCAGACATTCAACCACATTTTGTAGTGGTGTAATGGCTACGTCGGGGTTCCGACAGTCTGAGGGTATAGGTTCGATTCTCTATACTTTATGAATTTTTTTCCCTCTCTAAACTTTTGCACTTTTTAAAGTTTACATTATATTTGGATTTTAGTTGTTGTGGCGTAGTGGCTACGTCGGGGTTCCGACGGTCTGAGGGTGTAGGTTTGATTCTTGGTATTTTCTGAATTTTTTTCCTCTCTAAACTCTTGCACTTTTTAAAGCTTACATTATATTTGGATTTTTAACAATTATTTAACAATTTTCAGATAATTATTTCAAATGTTTTAAGCAATCTATGAAGAATGACGAGACTCATTTCAAAAATCGACAACTATGTAAATACAATGAATATAGATATTTTGATTTAATTCTGATAGATATTACAATAAAATAAAGGCACAATTGATTTTATTTATTAAAATATTTTAAAATATTGCATTATATTACTGTTAACTTCTATGTTAACAGTAATGATTGTATATCTAATTTTTCATTAGATATACAATCATTATTATGATATTTATCATAAAAACATCGAAAACATAATTTATTTCAAAAATCGACAAATGAATGTAAATACAATGAAGATAGATATTTTGATTTAATTCTGATAGATATTACAATAAAATAAAGGCACAATTGATTTTATTTATTAAAATATTTTAAAATATTGCATGATATTACTGTTAACATAGAAGTTTTTTCATTAGATATACAATCATTATTATGATATTTATCATAAAAGCATCGAAAATATAAAATATGTTGACACCAAGAACACTGTACAAATGCAGCCATCCTACAATTACATTTGGAAGTTTTAATAATGTCGGAAAATGAAACCTGATTCACATTTAAAAATACATTTCTTTTTTCAACTAATTTTGCTGCATACCAAGCATATTTTAACATATCACGATAAATTGGTGCTGACAATTGATAATGGATTAACGAATGGATTTTGATTGCATCTTCTCTGGATGTTATTTCTCTTTTTACTTCTAATAAATAAGGACAGTTTTGTAAACGCGATATAAAATTCTTTACTTGGCGAAAGAAGTAAATATCGCAAGAAGTAAACATCGCAAATAATGTATAGTTATATTCCAGAATACACTTTATAATTATTGTGAAGAGTTATGTCCTACTATTGTATGTAATATTTGTAAATCGCTTAAAACATTTGAAATAATTATCTGAAAATTGTTAAATAATTGTTAAAAATCCAAATATAATGTAAACTTTAAAAAGTGCAAAAGTTTAGAGAGGAAAAAAAATTCAGAAAGTACCGAGAATCGAACCTACACCCTCAGACCGTCGAACCCCCGATTTAGCCACCACGCCACTACAATACGTAGTCAGATTTCCGAGCAATCGCTATTTAAGTAAAGCAAAAAATTTCTGAAATTTCAAAAGCGATTTTCTCGAAAACGCTAGAGTAGTGGCCCCCAATATAGGGGTGATTCTTCATCTACTGTTTATGCTCTTTCAGATGACAAAATATCAGCAAAATCCCAGACACATCGGGTGCGATGTTCCCTTGTTAGTAATAATTTATTGTGATTTTTGAAGTGTTATAAAATCAATAAAACACTCAAATAAAATCACATTAGAGAGAAACACAACTGAATAGAATCATCAAAAACATTTTAAAATTTAGAATACTCACAGGTTTAATATCTCTATGGAGGAAACCAACATCGTGTATACTTTCTATAGCTCTTAGGATCTGAAGTCCTAAACGCAATGTAGTGCTTAAGCTGAAGGCACCACGAGGCTGGCTTCGTCGTAATTCTGCCAAATTTTTTCCTTGTAGTTGCATCACCACATAGTTAAATCTATCATTTCGTCCACATCCAATAAAACGACAGACATGCTCTTTCCCTATAAAATATATATTTAAAAAATTTTTTCTTTATTAAAACTAAAGTGAATTTCAAATTTAAATATACAGATAGTTCTTGTTTTATGAGTTCTCAGGATAGCAAGTTTTTCAAATATGAAATATTTGAAAAACTTGCAACCCTATCAACTCATAAAACAAGAACTATCTAAAATATAAAAAAGAAATTGAAAATATGAAAATTAATTGTAATAACCTTTAAACATTCATCAATAAGCATTTCAAACCATATACAAAGTTATTAGAAACTCATCATAGTTATACAATATAGAATGACTAAATTTGTAGCAGAAACTCCTTGTCCTCTATGAAATTAAAAATATCAAAATGGAGACGTTGCATACCCTCTGTACACCATGGTTTTACTGACACATTATGTAAATAACTTTCATTCCTGGATTGTACTTTAAGCAATAATTCATCTATATATAAACCTCATTTATTTATCTGTCAATAATAATGAAGAATAAAAATTCTTTTAACATTAATATGACATAATAATTTCATTATTATAATTTGCTTAATTTTAAAGGCCACTGTTTTCATTTCTTTAGGTAAATAAATCACTGTTTTATCATAAACTATTGATTTTGTTGATTTTTATTTAATTTTATCATGGGTCAACTTTCATTGTTAGAGTGGAACTAGTATTTAACATTATAATATTGATTCATAATTTACAACAAATGTTCTTACTTTACGAGTGCACTTCAGGAATGAATTAACTGGTAAAGTTAGGATCTACCTATATATATGTAGGTAGGTTAAAAGTTGTATTCAGTAATATATATATGTATATATACAGTTGATTCTCATTATTTACGGATTCCGTATTCACATATTTGACTATTTGCAAAAATTTATTTGTAACCACAAAATCAATTTTCATAGATTCTCGCGGAGCAGCGAAAATACTGTTACCAATGTAAACTCTCTTTCTTTCTCTAATAAAGAAAGTTGTTTGTTACCAAATGTTGTCTCTATCATTTTGCCAGTCTCATTACTTATCCTTGCTCACTCCACAGACCACAATGCGCCAAAAAGCCTATTCATATCATCCGCAGGTCCCACTGAAGAATGTAAATCTACGCTTGAATGCAGCCTCAAATATAAGTGCCTAACTTTCTGCATATTTATTCCTTAAGCCAAGATTTTAGAAGATCTGAGGGAAAAAGCAATGCAGATAAGGCTGATGCAGTTTTTCAACACAGTTCAGAAAGACAATGTGTCAGCTGCCACATCAAATATCTTGCAACATCAAACAACTACCCATCAGAAATAAAATTTTATTTACTATATAGTTAGTGTTTAAAAAAATTAAATAAAGATTACTGTAATTATTTGTAAGTACAATAATATACATTAGATAAGGTGTCTTTAAACAGAAAAACACACACAAACTAAGGATGAAAATGTTGGGAAGAAAAGTTCTCAGGAACCTACCGTAACTATATTTCCCATAGGCATAATGATTCAGTATTCGCTAATTCAGTATTTGCAAAGAATTTACAGAACGTAACTACCATGAATAACGAGAATCGACTGTATATATTACTGAATATAATTATTTTGACTGTATTCAAAAAGATCATATTCAAATTAAAATTACAAGAAATAATTTATTTCACTACTATTTATAGAATGAAGCTAAGATAAATATTTTAATTCTATTTTCAGAAAAAAAAAAAAAACAATTATTAATAAATATAATTTCTATATTAAATTTCAAATATAAATCACTAACAATTAAGTTAAATACAAGAAAAAGAAACAGTGATACAAAATAAACAACTTTTTAATGGTGTAAAATATTAATGAAGTTATATTTCACTATAACTTTGCTCTCAAATCATCATCAGGATATATAATGAATCAGAATGAAACATGAATGGTAGTAACAGAATATATGCAAATGGATAAAAGTATTGAGTGTTGTTCATTAAACTCTCTCTTAACTGCTAACTGGGCTGCTGGCTTATCCAGTGTCAATTCTTACAAGTTGGGAGGTGCAACCTCAGTGCCTCAAGCACTGAGACTGCAACTCTCAACTTGTTTTAGTTGACTGACTTCTATTCCAATAGTTTTTAACCTTTTCCAATTCAAAATATATTGCACAAGATGTCGAAGTTGTCAAGTCATACCATCAGTTTTTTAAGGAAAGATTATATGCCACTAAAAAATTGAGTAGTAAGATTTGTTTAAAAGTTCAATTGTTAAAAATTCTAATTATTGTGTTACTTTTTAAGATAATATTGATCATGAATTTTTGAATTTTACTCTAATAACTTTTCTTAAACTAGTAAAATATTTGAAGTACCACTATTTTCTAAAGAATACAATTTTAGCTCACTGGGCAGGAAAATCCGAAATCATCACACACAACAGATTTACTAAAGTGCATTTTCGGTTTGGATTTTCCTGCCCAGTGAGCTAAAACTGTATTCTTTTATAGTTGGAAATAATGGAGCAGCATAAAAATGTGGTAGATTGTACTATCTTCTAATTCATAAACGAAAATAACAGTTTTGATATAAAGAGAAAGAAGCGTTGGAGGACTAAATTTCAGATCCCTAGCACATCTACATTATGATAAGGATAAGAACTTCTTGATCTCTCCTCATATTAACTAATGATGCATGCATTAGTGCAGCCATATTTACTCAATAAAAAAAAGATTGATCTACACATTTCTAATCTTGTTTAAGCACTGTAAATTAATATTTTTGAATTCATTTAAATATGAATACTCACATCTGCATATTTTTTAATATTCATCATTAAAAAATTAAGCTTAGCATGGCAATATTGTTGTAAAAGAAGAAACACGCAAATAGCTCAATAAAGTGAAAATTATAAGTTTAGATGATAAAAAATAAAAAATAAATTTATTTATATAATTTTATAATAAATGCATAGAGGGTGATAATTTATAGTAAATATACGAACTAAATAGCAAAAAGAACGACAAATACTAAAAACATTTAAATTCAAAACTCCAGAACTAAAGAACAATCGAATTTAGAATATAACCGAGGCGAAAATAAAAATAGCTGATCTTATTAATATTCCATTGGATAATTCAGAATACGAAGAGGGCTTGAGTAAGCCGAAAGTACTATATTCTTAATAAATCGAAAGTTATAAAAGAAATAGAAGAGATAATTTACCCTGCTTAACGAGCTGAAAGGTAATTATATATTCATCATTAAATTATCATCAAGAAGAAACAGGCATTTTTAGAAATAAATATGGCACCCCTAACTTCTACCATAGGATGTGCTATTAGCACAGGATACAATATGACTGCTTCATATATTTTCAATCATATTTGTGTAGTATCCAATATTTAATTATCTACAAAAGTATTAATTTATATACAGTCATACATATCAAGATATTTAAAATAAAAATATCAAAAGAATCAGTATGATGATTCTTTTGATATTTTTATTTTAAACATGAACAGGAACATGGTATGATTGAAACAGTGAATCTCACAATCTTGCAAAAATTTTCCAATTTTTTGAGTGATCTGTGTATAAGCTGGTCTCCCCACTTCAACAGAGAGTTGAGTTTAAAAACAAAGATAAACTAGTCAGAAAATCTATTTCTGCAACCACTTGTAAAAAATGCATTTTGAGATTTACTCCTCTCTTTAATTTCATATGGATGAGAACAAACTGTACAATTGAAGATTACAATAAAAATAAAAATTACATAACCATAAAAAAGGAGAATACATCATATTAAAATTAAGGATTCAGAAATTGGTGATGATAACAGTAATGGTGAAATTACACACTGGTAATGGTTCATAACAAAAGTTCAATGAGATTACACTAAATGCAAACCAAAAAATAATAATACTCAAAAGCCCTTTAGCAGTCAAAAGAGTTTATTCAGGAATGTTTTCAATGCACTTGGCGTCTTCCTCAGCTGTTGTTAGCTGAGGAAGACACCAAGTGCATTGAAAACATTCCTGAATAAACTCTTTTGACTGCTAAAGGGGTTGTTAGCTGAGGAAGACGCCAAGTGCATTGAAAACATTCCTGAATAAACTCTTGATTGCTAAAGGGCTTTTGAGTATTATTATTTTTTTGGTAATGGTTCATTTTACAATCTTGCAATGTCCAGAAGTAGTAGTCTTGTTAAGTTTAAATATAAACTAAACTATTGTGGTTGTTTGCTTTGACAAGTAATTAATAAATTATTGTGTGGTGTTATATGTTACTGTAGAGGTGAATGATTTTATACCATATGTTTTATGTTTCTCCTGCATTTAAATTCATTAAGTTGTTATTATTTTTTTATAACAAATATATGCTCAAATTAACCAAACAACACAGCCAAATTTCCCCTGGTGGACAAAGTCTAAATTAAATTTTTCTAATGATTATTTTTGAATTAAAGCTATGGTGCCACCATCTTGTTGAGCAATGATTATTTGAATCAAAGCTATGGTGCTACCATCTGTTGAGTTATTATTAATATAAATTCAGAATTTAGTATTAAGATGACATCATCTAGTAATTAATGATTATACTATAGTTTTTAAATTAATTTTCCTGAAATAAAATTTTGCCACTGCACAGGACTCGAACTGGGATCTTTGGGATAGCGCCCCAATGCTTTAACAGTTAGATCAGTGTTTCCCAAAGTGGTCTATATCAACCCCCAAGGGTCGACGATGACCTGCAAAAGGTCCATGTCAACGAAAAAAAACACATTTGAAGTTGATGAATTTGCAAAAATTCAATATTAGCTAAGCAGGGGGTCTACCCAAACCCAAAAACATGGCAAGTGGTCTATGAGACAAAAAAGTTTGGAAACCACTGAGTTAAACCATGGTGACCTATGGCAAAATTCCATTTCGGGAAGTTTATATATTAATTGCTATGGTGACTTATATCAGATGAGGCCGAAACTAGTGCTCCCAGTTGGGCTAGCTACATAGCCATGGGGCCCTCTTGGCAAACCTGGGCAGACAGACTTGGCTCAAATCAGATAATATTCATATCAACGCTAATCAGGGGATTAACCATTTCAAATTAACCAAATAACACAGCCAAACTTCTCCTGGCAGACAAAGTCTAAATGAAATTTTTCTAACGATTATTTTTGAATTAAAGCCTGGGAGCACTAGTTTTGGCTTTGTCCGATATAAGTTTCCATAGTAATCAATACATAAACTTCCAAAATGGAATTCTGCCATAGGTCACTGTGGTCTAACTGGTTAAGGCGTTGGGGCGCTATCCCAAAGATCACAGTTTGAGTCTGGTGCGGTGGCAAAATTTTATTTTGGGAAAATTAATTTAAAAATTATAATATAATCATTAATTACTAGATGGTGCCACCTTAATACTAAATTATGAATTTAATTAATTATTAATTCAGCAGATGGTGGCACCATAGCTTTAATTCAAAAATAATCGTTAGAAAAATTTAATTTAGACTTTGTCTGCCAGGGGAAGTTTGGCTGCATTGTTTGGTTAATTTGAAATGGTTAATCCCCTGATCAGTGTTGATATGAGAACTATATGCTCTTTTATATTTCTGATTTAATTATTTTTATCTGTGTAAAACTGTGATTTTTTTTCTTTATTTAGTGTATAGGCTAAATTTTGATGATATATACTGATGTATTATATTTTAGTTTAATAGCATATTCCTTTCTTTATATCAGGTGATGAAAGATCATTTTGTTCTGCTATTTTTTTCATTTTTGTTTTGTATGCTTCAGGGCAATTGTGTTGAATTTTTTTGTGTACAATTCCTGCTTCATTAAAAATGCTATGTAGTGTATTAAATTTTGGTTATGAGTTTTATCTTATTGCTTAAATTTGTTGCTAATCTGATTTTAAAATCTATTAGTGATCTTTGTAAATATTTTTAATATAAGAAAAGCTTATATTTGTTAAAATAAACAAACACTTCTAAATAGTGCTGTGTTTGTTTATTTTTCTTTAACTGGAAAGAAGCAGTTTAAAACCAGCTTAAACCTGTTTATGCTTACAGTAGTTTTTCCATTTTAAGCTTAACATTAAATTTACCTTTCAAAAAGTTATTTTCTTGTATGTTAATGTTTAAGAAGATAATTGTTAAAAAGTATTTATTATTTAAATTAATCTCTCTTTTATGTTGGGAGGTTTTGGTAGTTCTGATTATGATTTTCCTATATTCTGTTTCAAAAACATTATTTTTTATATTTATTTTGCAGCAAGAGTTATAATTGATACTTTTTTTAATGTTACAAGATTTTTTATATTTTGAAAATTTAAGGTTGAGAGGTTATCTAGTGATTTAAAGGTCAAGGTAGAATAAAGAACTATTTTTTTCAATTCTATTTTGAATTTTAGATCTATGCTTAATGAATTTTACTTTATTTAAAATATAATCTAATGTGGTGATGATATTGTCATAAATAATGAAGAAATTGTCAATGTATCTTATCAGGAATTCACTTTTTATATTTTTGTTTTTAATTTTTTTTTTTATCAATATCAATCATAGTAATTTCCCAGAAAAAATTTTTGAAGGGGTCTAATTTATACACACCAATTAAAAACCCTGAAAATTTTCTGCAAGATTGTAAGATTCGTAGACTCATTTGAACTACATTCCCATGAATGTTCAACTACATGCTTTCTTACAGTACAACTGGTAAGAATGCTTTAGACTGCACAACTGTAAGAAGGCATGTAGTACAAACTACATGCCTTCTTACCAGTTGTGCAGTCTTATATGAAGGCATATTTATTATATTGTTAGCCATATTTATTGCTAACAAAGATCATTCTCTTACCAATTCTATTTTTTGTTAAAAATTGTGATATATATGACTACATAAATTAATATTTTTAATAGATATTTAAATGTCAGATACTACATAGATATGATCAAAAATACAATATATGAAACAATCTGACTGCGTAATCTTTAGGCTAGTAGCATGCTCTATGGCAGCAGCTGGATATGCCATATTTATTTCTAAAAATGCTTACTTATTCTTGATTATATTAAAAATATGCAGATGTGAATTTGGCACTGGCAAAAATTTTACAGATCTAAGTAAAATTTCTGCCAGTGGACCTGCCATAAGGCTTCCAATTGGTACTGCTACAGTTGATATATTTTGCCCTTGAAAATATATCAACAAAACTAGGGGAGTCTGACAGATCCACTATGATAAACTCTTCAATACTTAAGAGACTATCTAGTATAGATCTAGAGGCTGGTGACTGGCATACAACTCTTGATTTTGACAGCCTTTACCCACCCTCCACCTGGAACCTACATGTCTAGCCTTTTATAAATTTCTGATAGAAAATGTACCATAGGCAACTACTATAGCCAACTTACTGAGGGATATATCATGCCTAATTTGCTACAATTCTTATTATATTTTCAAGGGCAAAATACATCAACAAACTGTAGGAGTACTAATTGGAAGCCCAATTCCACTAGTAGAATTTTAAATTTTACTTAGATCTGTAGAAGAGGGTATTCTACCAAGGTTCCAACCAACTATAAAATTTTACATCAAGTTGTAGACAATATAATGGTGATTTGGAAAAACAATACTAAGTTCTATGAGTTTGCTAATGCTTTCATGTTAGGAACATATGGGCTCTCTTTAAGACAATACCAACAAAGCTAGGGCAATATTTGTTTTTTAGATATTTTATTAACTGTTAATAATCAGCAAATCCAGACAAGAGTTTATAGAAAACAGACATACCAACCAGTCTTAATTCCCAATTGGTCCCACAATCCAATCTCGTACTAAAAAGCTACTTTTGGATATTTTTGCAGAAGAGCATTTAATTGCACAGATACACATGACCTCCAGAATGAATTAGAATACATCATTTCAGCGAAAACTAATCATGGTTACAAGACATCCTTCATGCGGAGCATCCTAAGCTCAATAAAAAGGAGCCTAACCGACATACAGACAAACCAGCCACTCACATGTTTCAAAATGAAGGATATTTACCAGTGCCTTACAATTTAAAAAATTTATTTTTATAAATAGAATAGCAAAGAAATGTAAAAAGAGGATTGCTACTAGAAGAGCTCCGACTATATTTAATTTGGTAAAAAACGACAAAGACCCTTTAAAGGGTCTTTATTGTTTCTTACCAAAAGACCCAGTGTCTATAAAATAACAGTGGAAAATGCTAGGACAAAACAGAAATCGGCATATATAGGCATAACAAAAAGAACACTAGCACAAAGAATAGAAGAGCATAGAAGAGATATATCTAACGGTAAATTAACAACAGCTTTATCAGCTGAGGTATACTCTGATAATTTGCTAATAAGCTGAGACCAGGCAAGGATCATTAGAAGGCTGAATGCATCAAATCAAGCTACAACTTCAGAAACTCTAGAAATCATTGCAAGACAGGGGTCAGAAAACATTCTGAATGAAAAATTGGCCCAGCATTGTTGTATGCCATCAAAAATCTGTTCCCCGCTCTGCGCTAATTTTACTTTCGAATCCGAGGACATGTTATTTATTTGTATCTATTTTATTCTCTAAAGCTAAAACTTTGTATTTATTTTAATAGTTATTTTAATTTTGTTTTATTTATTCTGTAACCATAGCAACATAATAATATTCTTTTTAGTTCAACTATTATTTTCTGTTACAATATTCTGTTCTATTTGTGTTTGTAACCTGATAAGGGCTATGTGCTGAAAACGTTTGTTAAGTTTTAATAAATTGTTCTACACTGCAAAAAGTGCTTGTTTTATAGTAATTTTTCTAGAAATTAAAAATTATTACATGTGAAATTTACATGATATCCTATTAGAGTATGTGTAAACAAACCAATCCAAGATGCTATATGTACATACTTCTAATACAAAATAAGAGAAAAATATAAATTAAGGGAAAAGCAATTTATACAAAATATCTCGAACAAATATTTTTTGTGTGTGTTTTAGACCAAACAAAAAACAAAAGTTCAAAAACAAAGCCAAAAATAAAATTATTTGGAATCACATATTCAAAAATACAAAGCAATTAATCCATCTGGTAGATGAAAATAAAAGCAAACATAACAAGATATGAGAAAAATATAATAGCAGAAGAAACTTGTTACCAGAATTATTACATTGTCAGATTTGTTTTATAAATATGCAAATTAATACAGAAAAAGTTTACTGAGAATATTGCACAAGACAAAATAAATGGTTTATGATAAAGTTGTGTATTATAAAATGCAGAAATTTCAATTTTATAATAAAATAAATTTTGAGAAATTTTTTTGTTAATTTGTATATAAATGAATCCAGTCCAAATATTTTAAATGTATACATAAAATCCAAGTTATATTATATATAGTAATATTTATTAATAACTGAAACTATCAAAATGTATAAATTACAGATGAATAAAACAAACTGTTTCAACAATAATTAAATCTATTCAAGTTATAGAATCAAAGCAGATTCAGCATTAATAAAAATTAAAATTTGATTATTTTTATTTTAAAATTATAATTATTTGTACTTCTATCTTATTTCATACATTCTAAGCATTAATAGAATACAATATTCACTTTTTTGAAAAATTGCATTAGAAGTTTATTGTATATACTCATGTATAACTGAAAATTTTGAAATGAAAAAAATTTAACAAAATTTATATATATTTGAATCAGTTAAAAATTATAAACTTTTCTTAAGATTTAAGATTATCTGCTTGATTGTATCACATTTTCAATGTGCCTTTGTACAAATCATGTAATATAAAATGATTATAATTTGTTCACATTTGGTTATCTTTCCATGTCATGTCATATATATATATATATATCAAATCAATACATAGCTTGTTTTTTGTACTGATTCCCATATTTATTTCAATTTTGAAAATTTTTAAATTATAAAGAAAATTATTTATTTTTTATCAATAAATGTCATATTTTGTTAATTCTTGAAATATATGAGTTGACTTATAAAAGAGTTTTAATTTTTTACCATTTTCAGAAGTTAGACATATTAAACCTTTAAACTGATTTTACTTAAATTCAAATAAAAACACAATACATCAAAAAAAGTAAAAGTTTTTGCAAAGTCTTCTAGCTTTGAATTATCTTCCCAAATCGCCATGATATCGTCTACAAATCTAATATAAAACTTTCAATAATTCAAAGCTAGACGACTTTGCAAAAACTTTTACAGTAGAACCTTATGGACTCTCCCTTAGATTAGAACAACAAAGTAAGCATAATATCCATTACTTGAACTTTTTAATAAGTATAAACAAACAAGCAAACATTTCCAAACGAAAGTATATAGGAAGCTCTCAATATGAACTGATTTTAATCCACAACTGGCTTCATGACCCAATTCCATACAAGAAAGTGGCATTTAGGCACTACTACAGAGAGTGCTAACATATTGTATGGAGGATCCAGACTTAGAATATGAATTGAAATACATCAACACTATAGGGAGTAATCATGGCTATAAAAAATTGTTTCTGAAGAACATATTAAACTCAGTGAGATCAAAACTATGCAATTCACACAAGACCCAACAGGAAGTAGTGGATCTACAATTTCAAACAAAGGGATACATGCCAGTATTATACAATTTAAGAAAATTTAATATCATGAACAGGGTAGCAAAAAAATGCAACAAAAAGATAGTGATTAAAAGAGGACCAACAATTTTTAATCTGTTAAGAAATGACAAGGACTGATTAAAAGGCACTGAGAGAAGTGGGGTCTATAAAATACCAGTGGAGAATGCTAGCACCAATCATAATACGACATATATAGGAGTAATGAAACGAACGCTTGCTCAAAGACTGAATGAACACAAATATGACATATCCAATGGGAGATTCTCAACTGCGCTATCAGTTGAAGCATTCATTAATGATTTATAGATAAACTGGAAACAATCAAAAACTATTAGACCATTAAATACCCCTAACCAGGCTCTGACTATAGAGGCCTTAGAAATTATTACAAAGCAAAAAGTTGAGAATATACTAAATGAAAAGTCGACAACAACAACTTTCCTCAGTATGAATTATATGGTATAAATAAAAAGGAGATGTCTGCTTTCAGATAGCATTATATTTTTGTTATTTAAAACATCTATTTTGATGTCAACCCTAGGTTGGATTAAGAATACATAATTTATATGATATAATAATTTCTTAAACTTTTAAATCTATTTATATATTTATATACGTATGTATCATTTTTATTTTTATAATTTATTTGATTTATTATTAGTTTCACCATCCTTCTTCTATTGTTCTTTTTTGTTTCAATTTTAAAGATCAATTATAAAATTCTGTTTCGATGTGTAATCTGATGATGACTATATGTTGAAAATGTTAGTTACAAGTTAATAAAATAATCTACACTGCAAAAAGTGCTTGATGTATAGTGTTTTTACTTTTAGAAGTTAAACTAAAGAATTGGATTATATGTGATTGACTTATAAACAATTATAAACAGTGATTATTTTGTAAGAAAGAAAATATTCATATAACAATAAGTCATCTATTAGCTAACTATTACATTTGCTCAAAACGAAATACAATGTTCTGTTACAACATAGTGTAGTTTGGTAAAAGTCACAAAACAGTAAGTATCATATATGCCTATCCCCCGATTTACATGGTACTTTTTTTTACATGATTTTGCTTTTACACATTTTTCAAAAATAAAAACTGTTAAAAACAAAAATTTATGCTGTGCATATATTTGTGCAGTCATTTTTAGTACCATTTGTGTGTTAACATTGGCATTAAATCTAAAAAAAAAAAGGGAATTCCTCATTTTTGTACACAAAAAGCATTCATATTAATTAGCACAATAAATCTTTAGCAGCAGAAAGGTGCATATTGTTGCTTTTTCTAATCAGAAATATTTAAAACTTCATATTTCATGAATGGACTAATATTTTTTGTTTTTCATTTGTATTTTATCTTTATTTTATTTTGAAATAAATGAATTTAATTAAATAACTGACTAAATTATGCCCATTTATTTTTATTTCAATTTACATAGTTTTCATACAAAAAGCCATGATTTCAATTTACACAGTATTCTGAGGAACCAATCTTCCATATAAATTGAGGGATATTTTTTCAAAAAATTTTGAAGTGGGTTAGTTTATATATAGGGAAATTAAAAATTAGAAAATTTTTCAAAGATAGTAAAATTTGTCAGCTCAGTCATATCACATTCCCATCATGCTTTAGCACAGCTGAGTAATCTGCCATATTTATTCCTAACAAAGACTATCTTACTGAATCTTTTGATTATTTTTTTTGTTAAAAATATGAGATATGGACTGCAATATATGTATGATTGCACATAAATATAAATATTTAAATGTACAAAGTATGACTGGAAATATATAAATATTGCATGTTCTTTGCACTATTAAAATGATCTATGATAGTGGTTGGATATGCCATATTTATTTCTAAAAATGATTATTAAAATCGATTTTATTATTAAAATACGTAGATGTATGTGAATGTTCCTATTTAAATAAAATCATTATTATTATTTATTAGGCACTTCACAAATAAGATTGGAAATGTGTAGATCTATGTTTTGATGAGTAAACATGGCTGATGCTAATGCACATATCATCAATTAATATTAATGAAAATATAGCAATCTCTGATCAATAATTTGTGAATTTTCTGATAGTACTGATCATTCAGAAAATACAGGATGATTATTTTGCAACTGATTTTGAACATAAGGTTTGCACTTGACAATTGTGTGTGCTGTTAGCTTTCCATTCCTCTCAGTTGCAGTTTTCATTGCATATTTTAATTCCAATTTTTTATTGTTTAAAATTTTTGTTAATTACTTTTATTAAGATTTAGAAATGATAAAAAATTTTAATATCGATTTGATATTTTCTACCAAAAAAACACTTCAATAAAACTGTACTTTAGAGAAATATAATTTAATATGAGGTAACATCCTATTAAAACATGACCCATTGTGACATCCCTCCATCTAGATTTTTTCATGTTACATTGTAGTCATTTTAATGCTGCAAGTCTGGAGTTTTGTCAAAATGACCTGAAATTATATTCTAAAGTTTGAAATAAGGTAATTAGCAATAATTGAAAGTAAACCAAGTATAAAATGACTATTTATTCTAATAGTAAACTGAATTTGGAAAATTTTTTAAATTATAACAGAAATTATTGATTTATTTTAATGAGTATCATATTGCTCTAACACTTCAAAGTGGAAGAGATGGCTTATACACAAGTTTTACTTTTTTATCAATTTTTAAACTCTGAAACAGTGGGAATTTGCTTCTATATTGATCAGCTTATACATGAGTATATACAGTAGTTTTTATAGAGGGATAAGCAAAATCACAAAAATATATACAGTGGTGCCTCGCAATTCGACACTAATCCGTCGCCCATGTAATGTCGAATTGAGAAACTATCGAATTGCGGAATAATATTTCCCATATAAGACTATGTAAAATAGTTTAATTCGTTATCAGTCCCTATCCTACTCTCCTAACGGGTGAAATGAAAGACACACACTTTATTATTTACTTTATTATATGTGTTTTACTATTGTATAACACAATAAATTACAAAATACACTATTTTATACACAACATACAATTTATTAGCCCTTGGATGTTGGAATGATGTCTTCCAGATGACACTCTAGCACCCATATTCCTCTCTCTCTGTTGCAAAACGCTGCCACAGTTGTCCTATGAATGCCATACTCGAGTTACATTTTAATTGTTCTACTTTTCTGCACTTTATCTACAATTTTTTTCTTTGTCTCTTTGCTCAATCAAGTGTTCTTCTTTTTGGAATTATTCCTCAGGTCAATTCTCTTTGAACCCATCCTTACATTTCACTCAAAAAAATAATAATAATTACAAATTTTTTACTTTCTGAAAAATATAGAATTGAAAATTAACACAAACAACATGGGTAAGCATTAAATTAGTCCAAAAAGAACTGACAAATAGCATATGACATCATACAATTCCATGCACGCGCATCCGCCTACCTGCGAAATTCAAATGTCGAATTGCGGGACGTCGAATTGCGAGGCACCACTGTATTGCATAAAAGTTCCATTTAATTAAATCTGTTGTACAAGGCAGATTAATTTAAAAGAAAATTATAATTATTATGAATTAGAAGTTGTTATTTCATTTTTTAATTGATGATTATTATTTCACAATAATTAAAAAATTTTGAATTAAAGCACTTATACAGGCAATCCCTAACTTATGGTAAAGGCTAATTTCAGTTAACAACCAAGCTTGAGCCAAGAACCCTCCTGTAAAATTGAAGATATGGAACTCTGAATTGAATTTGATCCTTCAAGATAAATGATTACTTTACCATGTGACTTATATACAGTCGGATCTCCATATATCGAAATTGAAGGTGTCTTAGAAAAATTTTGATATATAGAAACTTCGTTATACAGAAACCTGAATTTTCTCTAATGTAGTACAGCAGTTAAGTGATATTTTGTCCTATATCGCCTTTTTCGCGGCCCCCTGACGGCGGTGATGGTGGCTCACAGTGCAGCTCCCTGATGGTGGCAATAGTGACTCACGGTTTGTAAAACTCCAACTTAAATGATCTGAAAAAAGTTTTGGGAAAAAATATGCAAATGAATTTTTTTAATGTTTAAAAATATATATACAGTATATTCATGTATTAAAAATCTACTGCATGTAATAGATAAATGAAAAATAAGATGGACAAAACATGCATTTATTAAATAAAATAAATTAGAATAATTTAGAATATTGTATTTAATTATCAGATGTAAAGTAATTATATCCTGCTGAAGTAATTTCAATGCAGATTCCTCATAAAAATGTTCATATTTATTGAGCGACTCAAAAATATTGTTGGGCACATTTTCTGCAAATCGAAACCCTTGGCGAATTGTTTCAAATGCAGCCATTATTTCTTTTTTGGAAGATTTAGGAACTTCTATTTCATTTGCCTCATTGTCTTTATCTTGATTTTCGCTATCTTTTATTGAACTTAAAATGTCATCATCTGTTGGATATTCTGTTACAATAATGAATATTTAAACATGGATGATGTTGTTAAGTGAGATTTTGTCATTTATTGTGCCTGTTGACTGTAACTGGTTCCAACATTCCTCAATGTGTGACAGTACATTAACTTCTTCCACAACAGACTTTTCAGAGAAGCTGGCTTTTATGAAGCAATTCTGTATTGTTATTTTCTGCTACGTCATTTTGCCACACTTTTGCTAATTCTGATATACACACACTGAGATTAATTACATTGTCAATGGGTTGATCATTTTGAAGTACAAAAATTAGTTTCTTGAGAATCTGTTTTTGATAATGCATTTTAAGATTTTTCATTACGCCTTGATCCATTGGTTGTAATTTTGACGGGTTTGGAGGAAAAAATACCAGGTTCACATTTGTTAATTTTTTTGTTATAGAAGAAGGATGTGCAGGACAATTGTCTATGAAAAGAACAACTTTTCTCTTCTGTCTTGTCATTTTTTTATCAAAATTAATTAACCACTTCTCAAAAATCTCACTTGTCATCCATGATTTCTTATTGTATTCATAGTCAACTTCTAATGACTTCACTCCTTTAAAACATCTTGGCTGCTTGCTTTTACCTATAAGCAAAATTTTAAGTTTTTCTTTTCCAGACATATTGGCACAAAGGACAACAGTTATTCGTTCCTTGCTATTTTTACCTCCATAGCATTTATCGTCTTTAAAAGTTAGAGTCTTATTTGGTAAACATTTAAAAAAAAGTCCAGTTTCATCCATGTTAAAAACATTATCAGGCTGATACTCCTGTAAAATTGGTTTTAAAATTGTAGTTTCCACTGGCTACAATCTGTCTCAGATATGCATCCACTTTCTCCAGAAATAACTTTTTCTTTGATTCCATGACACTTCTTAAATTTGTCTAACCATCCAGAACTTGCTTGGAACTCCTCATGTCCTAAATTATGTGCATATTCCATTGCCTTTTCCTTTATGAGTGGTCCTGAGACAGGCATGTTTCTATCTCTCACCATCTTCAGCCATTTCAACACTGCTTTGTCCACGTCATCGTACTTACATGATCTTAATTGTTTTCTATCAGCTCCTGTAACTTCATGGCTTTTTAAAACAGATTCTGATTTGTTAGTATTGACAACACTGTACTTTGTGGAATCCCAAATTTCTGCGCAACATCTTTTTTTCCTTTTAGCAACTTTTTCCGCGACACTCAATGACTTTCTCTTTGACATGGTAAACGTTTTAGTAGAACTGAACAAAGACTAACTAAAATCTCTCGGTTCAGTTTTGGTTTTGGTTTTAAGCCAATTAACACAAGTAACATACAAAATCAAAACAAGCCCTAGAACTTTACACTAACTCCCTCTCCAGTACAAATTGACACATCCATTTTGTTTATTTGTCAGCTCTTTCTATAGTTTGTTTATTTGTCAGCTTTTTCTAGCCAGACCCAATCTAGACTCCCTACCTTATTCTTTTCCCTCACATCTGAAATTAAAAATTTTGATATATAGAAATTTTTTTCGATATATAGAAACAAAATTTCAATGGAAATTCCACGAGACTAACAAAAAACTTTGATATACAGAGAATTTTCGATATATGGAGGTTCGATTGCATATGTTTTGATTTATATAAGATTTCATGGAACAATCCACTTACATACATTGAGGATATTGTATTTCATTACTGTAATTTCATTAAAAAATAATTTATTTTTATCAAATTAACATCAGATATAGAGCAGTGTATTTAAATGATCTATATTTGATGTTAATTTGATTAAAAAAAATTTTTAATTATCCTATTTATAATCAATAATAATTAATCATTATATTATGCAAGTTTTTTATTTTGGAATATTTCCTATAATATGGTTTCATACCCAAGAGCCAAAATGTAACCATAAACTAAATTCTGTTCCTTCACAGATTTTTATCTTATGAATATATTTCTTGCAGATTTCTTTTCTCCATTGCAGATTTCACTCCATCCATCAATGATAATTTTAATTTTCTTTTGCCTTAAAGGTTCTATTCCAGGATCATTCTAGGTAACCTGTCTTTTCTTCCATATATTTAATATGACCATAATATTCTAGCCACTTTCTCTCAATTCTTTTAATTATGTTATCATCAACTGTGTAACAGCTCTAATGTCTTCATTTCTAATTCTTTTACTCTAGATTTATCTATTGCTCATCTCCAAAAATCCATTTCTTCTGCCAGTAGCTTTTTCTTGTTTTTTCACCGTCCATGACTCTGAATTTTAAAGTAAAATACTTTCAACAATAATCTTGTAAATAACCATTTTTTTTTTTATGATTTTTTGCTCCATAAAACAGAATTTAGCATTCGAATTACTTTCTTTCCATTTTGTGATTTTGCTTTTAATTTCTTCATCAGAAGATTATATTGGCTAAATTTTACAATGTATGGCAGTTGATTATCTTATATATAATAATGAAAAGAATAATGTATTTTAATTATGAAAATTTGGTAGACAAATCCAAAGGCAGAAGAGAAGTAAAGGAAAAGAGATTTGTTTGAATCTTACTTTTAAATTGAGATTATTTTTTCAATTATAGTCTTATTTTTAAAATTAAATATAATAAAAAAGTTGCTATAGTTTTAGTTATAAAAATGAATTTGAAAATTATTTTAAAAATAAAAAGTTTAAAATTAATTATAGACCTACCTTGCAATTTTTTGAGCACAGCAACTTCCATTTTGAGCACCTGCTTGGCCTGCTTGGCAGACTCTAATTTGAGAGCAACTAATTCTTTGGTAACAAGATCTAAACCTTCGTAGATTTCCCCAAATCCACCACCTCCAATTTTTCTTACCTGAAATATAATTGATTTCATGATTTTTAAAATTTATTTCTGAAATTGAATTTTAAATATTAGAATAGAATATTATAAAATTATTACCACTTTCCATCTTTCCTTCACAACATGACCTGGTTGTAACAGATCTTCTGTGGTCATAGTGATGTGAAAACTAAAGAAGTCACTGTTACCTTCACAAGAGTCATGTCCATTTTCAGTATATCTATAAATAATAAAGCATAAGTAAAGCTTTTGTCAATGAATAATATAGCTATTTTTTACAAAATAATTAAAATGATCATCATCTTTCTTATGTGATAAATAATTTCAAAAATATATAGAATTTTAAAAGTTTTGAATGTTGCTATTTTATAATAGAACAAAGTTTTGTAATGAGATTTGAAAATTTGTATTCATATATTTTGGATCAAAAGAATAACTAACTAGAATAAAATGCTCTATGAAATTTTGTTTTTAAGATATTTTAATGCCTATTTTTCTGGCCATTCAGCAGAATGGCCAGAATAATAAAGTTACTATTGATACATAGGACTAGGATTAGTGCTAGGATTTTTGACACCCTTAGGCAAGAAAAACTCTGGCATTCCTAAGATTTCTTTATCATCTAAATTAATATACCAGTACTTGGATAAATACAGTATATTTAATGTATATGAAATAATTATTTTTATTTTATATTATAAAATTTAAAATAAAATTATCATCTTATGCTGTATTCAATTTTTAATAAGATCTCAAATCTTCTTTCAGATATTTTTTCTAATAGAAAACTTAATAAAATCAGCAAACTGATTTTGCCATAAAAATAAATCAATCTTAATAGATGCAGGACCTTCTCTGTTATTATATTCAGTAGTAGTCACTTGGATTTAAAATATTATCATATATATTACAAAAAAATACATAGTAAATTATATATTTAATAGTATGTTTCATATAACATTGCTTATTTTTCCATTCAACTATTTTTCATTATTTACATTATGCTTTAGTAGAAATTACAATATTTGGATGAAGATTATCCAACAATTCAGTATATAAATCTGATTAGAATACAAAATACAATAAAGATTCTAATTTGATTCTTTCTCAAAGTTTGTATATCATTCCCTATATAATAAATCAATTGGATTTATCATATGGGAACTCAATGTGTGAGGAAGTTAACTCTGATCTGTCCTATTTTATTTTATTAAGCACTTTATTATTTATCGTTATTTTCTTATTATCTAACAAATTATATTTTGTTTATGAGTTAACTTACTTCCACCTTCTCCGTCGTAGTTAGCAATCGCGTGATACGGAATCGGGAACTGTCCTCCGGAAGAGCTGTCCCGGCTAATGACGTCATCTTATCTAACTAATTTTCCACTGGTCCGATATGAGAATGTAAGAATGATCCGTATCGATGTTTTGTTCAATATATAAATAAATTGTAAAGAGGATGACAAGAATGAATTATTCTGTAAGCTAATAAATTTAAACTTGTTACATGTATTTATATAAATGAAACAAACACGGGACTATAAGTCACTCGAGATAAAAGCTTATGCAAATGGTGACACAGCGAGGTGTTGTATCAACGTAAAGTTGGCTAAGTGACATTTGAGTTTCTTGTAAAGATCGACGATTGCTTGAAGTTTGTATCGGGAGTGGAGGTAGTAGAATTTTAGTAGTATTTAAGATTTATTTCTTGTGAATAATTGGATTGTTGATATTTGAGTTACATTAAACAAGTTTTGTTGATTATTTGATTGTTGCTTTATTATAGTTTCAATAAAGCATTTATTAACACTTTTGTAAGTGTTTCGAGTCTAATAAATTTATAATTTTTTATTATCTAACTCGTTTGAGAATTTATTCCAATTATTAGTATAAGTTTCTAACATCATTTGTGGTTTTCAAGCTAACACTTAATCGGTACTTTTAGTTGTGAGTTCCGATATCTGGTTTCATTTCTTCAATTAGACGTTACATTGTTGTTAGATTGTTTTGTAGTTAATTAATTTTAAGTTAGAGTTAGTTAAAGACCTGAGCTCAGGCCGAACTCTGGAATTTGCAGAGTCGTTAACTGTTAGGTTTAGCTGTAATTAATAATATTGATATTTGTTAAAATCCGCGACTTTGCAGTTTTAGTTGTAAGTTCCGATTTCCAGTTTTGCTTTGCCGGTAACATCAATTGTTGTTAATTGTTTTGAAGTTAATTAATTGTAAGTTAGAGTTTAGTTAAAGACCTGGGCTCAGGCTGAACTCTGGATTGCAGCCGTTAGATCCGTTAGGATTAGTTTATAATTATTGTTATTGATCTTCATTAAAATTTGCGACTTTGCAAATGTACACATGATCATAGAAATCTTCTATAGATTGAAAATGAAAAACCTCCTACAAATTGTTAATAAGGAACTTAAAGTTTTCTAAACAAACATGCCTCCTAAAAACATTATTTTTGTATTCCAAATCACATATTCTCTTATTTCTTTCAATACTGAATTGTGTGAATGGAAAATTTTTGGTTAAAGTAAATAAAAAATAATAGAATTAATAAGATCTCAAATCTTCTTTCAGATATTTTTTCTAATAGAAAACTTAATAAAATCAGCAAACTGATTTTGCCATAAAAATAAATCAATCTTAATAGATGCAGGACCTTCTCTGTTATTATATTCAGTAGTAGTCACTTGGATTTAAAATATTATCATATATATTACATGAAAAATACATAGTAAATTATATATTTAATAGTATGTTTCATATAACATTGCTTATTTTTCCATTCAACTATTTTTCATTATTTACATTATGCTTTAGTAGAAATTACAATATTTGGATGAAGATTATCCAACAATTCAGTATATAAATCTGATTAGAATACAAAATACAATAAAGATTCTAATTTGATTCTTTCTCAAAGTTTGTATATCATTCCCTATATAATAAATCAATTGGATTTATCATATGGGAACTCAATGTGTGAGGAAGTTAACTCTGATCTGTCCTATTTTATTTTATTAAGCACTTTATTATTTATCGTTATTTTCTTATTATCTAACAAATTATATTTTGTTTATGAGTTAACTTACTTCCACCTTCTCCGTCGTAGTTAGCAATCGCGTGATACGGAATCGGGAACTGTCCTCCGGAAGAGCTGTCCCGGCTAATGACGTCATCTTATCTAACTAATTTTCCACTGGTCCGATATGAGAATGTAAGAATGATCCGTATCGATGTTTTGTTCAATATATAAATAAATTGTAAAGAGGATGACAAGAATGAATTATTCTGTAAGCTAATAAATTTAAACTTGTTACATGTATTTATATAAATGAAACAAACACGGGACTATAAGTCACTCGAGATAAAAGCTTATGCAAATGGTGACACAGCGAGGTGTTGTATCAACGTAAAGTTGGCTAAGTGACATTTGAGTTTCTTGTAAAGATCGACGATTGCTTGAAGTTTGTATCGGGAGTGGAGGTAGTAGAATTTTAGTAGTATTTAAGATTTATTTCTTGTGAATAATTGGATTGTTGATATTTGAGTTACATTAAACAAGTTTTGTTGATTATTTGATTGTTGCTTTATTATAGTTTCAATAAAGCATTTATTAACACTTTTTTTGAAAGTGTTTTTGAGTCTAATATATTTATATTTTCTTATTATCTAACTTTGTTGAGTCTAATAAATTTATATTTTTTTGTCATTTAACTTGTTTGAATGAGTCTAATAAATTTTACATTTTTTGTTATCTAACTTGTTTGAGAATTGGAGTCTAATAAATTTATAATTTTTTATTATTTAACTTGTTTTGAGAATTTAGTCTATAGTTTATTATCTAACTCGTTTGAGAATTTATTCCAATTATTAGTATAAGTTTCTAACATCATTTGTTGTTTTCAAGCTAACACTTAATCGGTACTTTTAGTTGTGAGTTCCGCTATCTGGTTTCGTTTCTTCAGTTAGACGTTACATTGTTGTTAGATTGTTTTGTAGTTAATTAATTTTAAGTTAGAGTTAGTTAAAGACCTGAGCTCAGGCCGAACTCTGGAATTTGCAGAGTCGTTAACTGTTAGGTTTAGCTGTAATTAATAATATTGATATTTGTTAAAATCCGCGACTTTGCAGTTTTAGTTGTAAGTTCCGATTTCCAGTTTTGCTTTGCCGGTAACATCAATTGTTGTTAATTGTTTTGAAGTTAATTAATTGTAAGTTAGAGTTTAGTTAAAGACCTGGGCTCAGGCTGAACTCTGGATTGCAGCCGTTAGATCCGTTAGGATTAGTTTATAATTATTGTTATTGATCTTCATTAAAATTTGCGACTTTGCAAATGTACACATGATCATAGAAATCTTCTATAGATTGAAAATGAAAAACCTCCTACAAATTGTTAATAAGGAACTTAAAGTTTTCTAAACAAACATGCCTCCTAAAAACATTATTTTTGTATTCCAAATCACATATTCTCTTATTTCTTTCAATACTGAATTGTGTGAATGGAAAATTTTTGGTTAAAGTAAATAAAAAATAATAGAAATTTTAAAGTGATGGATTTGTAGAATTAATGTTAATTATTTCATTTAGTATACAGGTATCCCTCGCTTTAGCAATTAATTGATTCTATGAAATAATCGCGTAACATGAAATCGTGTAAAGTAGTTAAATTTAGCATGGATGAGACAGGGCTATATAGGGTTCTTCAGAAGGATAAAAAAAATGAAAACTACACTTGTGAACAAAAGATCAAATTTTAATGAATGAATTATTTAAACTTATAAACAAAATACACAAATTTTGTTTATAAGTTTAAATACTTCTCTCTCTTGCTCTCTCTCTCTTGCTCTCTTGAAGTCTTTTAAATGAAACAATCAAGACTTAGGTGATCGGCAGCATTCTTTTCCTCTCTCTCTATAAAGTTCTTTGTAGCAAGCCAAAGAATTCCAAATTTCTCTCGCAATTTTGGCACTTCTAGTTTCATTAGGATCCTTTTCTTCAATTATTCTGTCAGCACTGTCAATATGTTTAAAAAACTTAATCATTTGTTTTGTTAAAAGTTGTTCGATGGGCTCAGCAACAAAAACTCCTGACTTTCATCATTCATGCTGTTTCCTATTTCCAAAAGCTCTTCATTAGTTGAGATCTGATAAGTGGTACTTGAGCAGTTCATTCACATGAGAATTTTTAAACAAATATTTTTTATAATTTAAAAAGTTAATTTACTTTTTAAAATCACATTATAGTGAAAATGTGTAAAGTGAGATCATGTATAACAAGAGATACCTGTATAGATCTACTTAAACATTATATCTAGCTATGCTACCAAATAATGAAAACAATATTTGAATGTACAGTATTGTTTTTTTGTTTTTAAATCACCTACAAAGTTGCAATATTTCAAAACAGGCAGTGTTACATTAATTTTCCAAATTACAATTATTCTTTCAATTTTTATTAGCAAAATTCAAATTATGACATCCCTATGTATTTACCTAAGTTCATCTAATTATAGAACTAGTGCTGCATAAGACTATTATTGTAAAATATATCTAACATCCTTTTATATACTGCATTGTTATTTATCTGAAACAAATACAGTATTTTCTGAGATATCAGAATTTTAATGTTTCAAATTGCCATTATCCTTACTTTGAATTACCACAAATTTGTAAATAAGATCACTTAGCATTCTAAAAATTAATAGATATGTAACAAATAATGAGAAATAATCTTATAAATCTGAATGGTTTGAAATGCCTAGCTTTTGACTGAGACAGTTTGTAAAAAGAGACAATTTGAATACTTTATATAAATCCAACTTTTTGTAAAACAGTAACTTAAAAATTTATATACAAATTTCAAATTGCTATAATTTTTATTTTATTTAATAAATTTTTAATAGAAATTAGAAGTTAAAACATATTTATCATTAAATTGAAAAATTTGAATTAGTATAATATTTAAAACAAAAATTTTATAAATTTTATTTCGGGAAAATAAATTTATAAAATTATAGTTTAATCATTATTACTAGATGGCGCCACCCTAGTACGTAATTATAAAAAAAAATTATTATTTAATCATTAATTCAATAGATGGTGGCACCGTAGCTGTAATTCAAAAATAATTATTATTCTAAAATATATACTTAAAACTTATCCCGCCAGGGGAAGTTTGGGCGTTCGTTATTAATTTGCAAAATGGTTTATCTCCTGTTTGTCAGTTGTTTATAATTGAATGTTTAAAACAAAATGACTAAACTAAATAGATCTTTAATTTAACTGTAAAAGAATTTCAAATACAGGATAATGTTTTGACAAAAACATCATGAAAAATCTGTTAAGCTTGGTGTCACTTTATTTTATTATTGTTAAAGATTGATTTTATGATTACATAATTTTTCTATATAATAAATACAGGCTATTCCAAACTTATGTAGATCTTACATATGTAGATTTATATTTATGTAAAGCTTCCCTGAATAAAAACAAAAAGATACTGATCATAGCAAAAAAAGCTATAATGCAGAGTACATTTTCCTCCTAATTTCATTATACTGTATAGGATATACTCTGAAATACATATTGCTGTTCCAGAAGAATGACAACTGCAAAATCAATGATTTTCAGAAGATGCAAAAAACTAAATATTAAGATTTATTCTTTTAATTAAAAAATGTTAAAATATTTGATAGTAATGGAAATAAAGAAGAATGCTAGCATATTTTGAGTACTTTTAAATAGTGCTAGTCGCAAATGGCTGTTTTTGAAATTTACCCCAAATTTTGCAATTATGCCAATGTTCTTCTAAAATTAAAAAATGAAATTCTATATTTGTGCATAAAAAATTTTTATTGATTACAAGAATACAATAAAAAAATATATTTAAGATAATACAAAAGATAGAAGTTATATGAAAAATTAATAAGAAATTAACAAATTGAATCGAAAAAATATTTGTAAAATTTTGAATAATGTTGTTATTAATTAAGCTTTTCAAATCTCTTATTTTATTTTTAGAAATTTGAATATTCTTGGTATAAGCAGGCCTTATACTGATATTTTTTTATAATTTTAGCATTAGAAGAATGCTTCTTTTTAGGTTTAAATTCTTCACAATTCCACTTCAATTGCTTTAAGATTGTTTTATATCAAAATACTTTGCTACCCTTTTCAAATTGCAATAGTTTTACTTCATTTATCTTGAATTCCTTTCCATCAGTGCTCTTTGAAAAATTAGGAGCCATCTCATCATATAAAGCTTTCAAATCCAAGAAGTGTCAAAAACTCATTTCTTTAACATTTAGAGCAGGATGCACAACCACAGCCCATGGGCTGCATGAGGCTCTCTGTTGATTTGTTAATGGCCCACCTCATAATGTGTTATTTCAACAAGTCACACAATTAACAAAATATTATCTGTAATTTTGAACAAATAATTTTCAAATAATATTTTTTTGATGTGAAATTATTTTTACAATGTTTGTCTGTTTTTTCTTATTGTTTTTACAAAAGAAGAAAAATAATAATAATCATATTTGTAATAATAAACATATTTTTATTCTTACTGTATTTGTGTGTGTGAAATAGGAAATTTAAAAAAACTGTACACACACACAGTGCCGTGCCTACAAATTCGGCCGCCTGTGTGCAACTGTTAGTTGGCCGCCCCCATATATCGATGACCGCCCCTATTCAATCAATAAAACAAAAACTAGAAAATTAATACTCATAATTGTTCGACTTTAAATAATTTTATTTATTTTATCAGTAATAATACATAACAGTCATAGCAGAACATCTTAGAAATTACCGATATTATACAATTTTTGTAACAGTAATTAATAAACATAATATGATATATAACTTTCATAGTTTTTTTGGTGTCTCTCCATAAGCCACAGTGAATCTACGCAGCCCTTGGTCTTAACAAGTCTGTGCATCCCTGATCTAGAGGATTTCCATTTTTTTCGTGCTTCTGATTATGGACACATACTGACTACACACACTAAAGGGCCAGATATTTTTGCCTTTTTCAAAGATCTTTCTATAATGCTATGGATTGAATCCCCTTCATTTTGGTTATGGCCACAAATTAAGTATTTATGAATTATCAAATTTATTGCAAAACATTCAAATTCACAACATGAAACACTAAATACTTTTTGTAAATTGTATTCATGTCATTTTTCCACTAAACGAATAACTTGTGAGATCTGAAACACAACAATTACACTGATGTTCTTCTGAATTGTTGCAATCAGTTGTGAATATTTCAATAATGACATAACTATCATTCAACACCCATTAGTTATACTTTTCAAAAGAACAATAAGGTAACTGTAGTACAAGTATTTCATAAAAGCAAACAATAAGCCAAATAAATAAGATAAATTAAAAAGTTTATTCAAAAACGTTTTCAGCTATCCACATAGTCTGTCTCAGTTTTAACACAGACCAGAGAAGCTTCTCTCCCCTTCTCATCGGGCCAAATCGGGGAATCAATCAGTGACCAGTTCCTAACATCAACAAGACTGCAAGTGTAAGTTATCCTTCCAAACACATTAATAAGAAAACCCGACAAACCATTTCCAAAAACATTATTACTACAGTTATTATTATTATCATCAAACTCCGATATTTTAGGTATAGATAACAAAATAAAATACTAACTATAATGACTATCTTAACAACGGAGTTACATAACCTTGGATTACTCGAAAACATCCACGATAGAGAAAACATATGGTTTACACCTGACTCACTTGTAAGGCCTTTAACAAAAACAAACATCTTGGATCATTGCAGCTATCTAGAAAAGGTTAAGAATTAATTAAAAACTAAAAACGACCGATTATTATCCACAAGATTCCAATAACGTGTTGCCTGACATAATTCAGATAAACTGTAAAAATATAATACATTACCACACAATATTAACAATATTAAAATTGACAAAGTTTAAATTTATTTTTCAAATGGGTAAATATTCATACAAATCTAAAAATATGTTGCCGGACTATAATAATTTCTGAAACTAAAAGTATATAACTCAAAAACCCCAAATTTGCAGTTGCATCATTGTTCTTCCAGAATAATGATATGTTTTGACTTATGTATGGTTTCACTGAATAATTTACTTATATAAATTGGGGATTGCTTGTATTCTATCATCATTTATATATCATAAGCATTTTCTTTCAGAAAAAAAAAGGTCTTTTAATCCTTAAATAAATGCACCAATATAAAAATTCTATAATTTAATTATTTTGCTACAAAACTTGAATGCTTCTATTTTAAATTTTCTTTAATTTTGTTAATCTGCAATTTAAATCAAAGTTATAGGAGTCAAAAAGTACGAGATTTTTATTAGCAGGAAAGTCACTTTATTTCAACCAAAATATTAAACAAAGACAAGGAAGAACATTTTCAGTGTTGCAAAGCCATCTTTAGTTCCATTAATAAGAAAAAGAACAAAATTTAAGCTATACGATAAATACAGAATACAATCTGAAGTCTCATACTGTTTAAATTCAAAATTACAAAAATAATCACAAACAGGGTGGTTATAATTAAAGTTTCCCTACTCAGAGCCCTCTGGAGACAGCTGTAATTCATATATAGCAATGAAATTTAGAATACAGTGATACCTCGGATCACGAATGTCTCGATTCACGAACAAATTGGTCTATGAACACCATTTGCAAACAAATTTTGCTTCACTTTACGAACGATGCATCGGTTCACGAACACACATGCACAGAGTGCATGGAGCGCACGTGACTCGCGGCGCACAAAACCCTGCGTACAGCCTCGCCCCCAGCAGCAATCCAGTTGGCCCACAAAACCCTGCGCACAGCCTCGCCCCCAGCAGCAATCCAGTTATTCACGAACACACACGTACGGAATGCATGGAGCGCACGTGACTCGCGGTGCACAGCCTCGCCCCCAGCAGAAATCCAGTTCGCCCAGCTCACATGGGTACAATAAAGTTCCAACAAGTATTAATATTTTAGTTTTTTTCTTTAATTAAATTAAATTTATCCCTTATTATGGCTCCCAAAAAAGTTAAAAGTGTTAGTGAAGGTGGTGTTAAACATGCTTTCTTCTAATATTACTGTTATATTTATTTCCTTTCTGTATTATTTCCACACATAAAGCCATAACATGTTAAAATTTTTTTCTACGACAAAAACATTATTTGGATTTACATTAATTGCAATGATAAAAATCATTGCAATTAATGTAATGATTGCAATGATTTGCAATTTTTATCATTGCAATGATAAAAATTGATTCGGTTCACAAACAAGGTCAAGGAACGGATTGTGTTCGTGAAGCAAGGTATCACTGTATATGCAATCCAGATCATGCAGGAGAGGATTACACGAAAAAAAAACGACAAAAACATTATTTGGATTTACATTAATTGCAATGATAAAAATCATTGCAATTAATGTAATGATTGCAATGATTTGCAATTTTTATCATTGCAATGATAAAAATTGATTCAGTTCACAAACAAGGTCAAGGAACGGATTGTGTTCGTGAAGCAAGGTTGTGAGGAAGTTAACTTGGACCTGTCCTATTTTTATTTTATTATGCACTCTATTAACGAAAAAAAAATAATTCAAATTTTGGCCACAGGTGGCGCTGTCAGTAGGTATGGCATACAAATTCGATAAGCGTGCTGTCAGAGGTTAAATACGGCAAGCAAGTGCAGGAAAAGCAATCTTCATTATGGCTTTGCAGAAGAAGGAAAGTGCGCTGCTGATAAAGTTATATTATCAGAATGGCAGCAATAGTCCTGCTGCACTTTGAGAATATCATTGCCTAAAAAGGCTGAGAAGAGGGCCTGTGTCGACGCCTGCACTATGAAAAATGGTTGAGAAGTTCAAACGGACTGGAGAGTTGGCTGTGGCTCCAGGAAGAGGACTGCGGCCGATTGCGTCCGAAGTTATCAATGAAGTTGCAGTTGCCGTAGTTGACAGAGCTGGACGTTCTGGAAATTCATCGGCAAGTGCTCAAACAGTGGCACATGAACTGTCTATTCCTTGGTCCACAGTAAGAAAGGTGTTGTGTTCCATCTTGCATTGCTACTCATACAAGATCCGTGTAGTACAGGAGTTGAAGGTGCAAGATCCACAGCAATGTATCAATTTCGCTCATCGGTTCTTGACGAGGATGGCTGTTTCTGCCACCTGGCCTTAGAATATCCTGTGATCCGATGAGGCTCATTTCAACGTAATGGGAGCAGTGAATACGCAAAACTGTCGCATATGGGGTTCCTCGCACCCCACGCTGTATGCGAACAACCGCTCCATTCCGATTACATGATTGTATGGCGCAGATTCACTGCCGACTTTTTTCTGGGCCCATTTTTCATTGAGGTTGTTAACACCACAAGGTCCAGTGAGGTGCACGGTTATGAGTACGCATTACAGTCAGTGCAGATTCACTGCCGACTTTTTTCTGGGCCCATTTTTCATTGAGGAGTTAACACCACAAGGTCTTCGCACAAAATTCAAATAACCTATATGAACAAAAACTATATAAACAAAAAACAAAAGTAACTCATTATATGTATAACTTAAATATTTATTTTCCTAGCTTTTTCTTTGGCAAACTGGTTAATATCACACGTATTTAAAGAATTAAATAAATCATTCTCTATGGACAAAATACTTAAATCATTTAATATACCCTGTCCCAAAGAAGAGCGTAAATAATTTTTCATTCTTTTAAGTGCTGAAAAAGATTTTCACCGCTACAATTTAAAAAATAAGCATTGCTGTGGCCACGTTAGGAAATGTAGATTCAATTTTTGAATCAATTATTGTCATCAAACTAAGTTCCGCAGTATATATTTTCTTTATCTTCACATAAACATGTTTAAAATAAAGGAATTCTTCGATAAAATTATTTTCTAGATAGTCAACATATGTTTTACATAACTCTGCAGCATTCTTTCTAATTATTGTCTTCATTTAAATTTTTCAAATTGGCCAGAAAGCCAAATTTTCAGTAAATGTCATCATAGGCACAGCTTTTTTTGTACTTCTGATAGAAGTTTATCAATAATTACATAATATATTTTTATGCGGAATTCGGTATTGACATCAAAATCAACTTTCGCCGATGTATTTTCGTCGTATTGTTTTTTTCTTGTGTGTAATCGTTTGTACTCATTGCATCCGAATAATTTTATACTTTCTGATTTGTAAAAGTTAAATAATTCTGTGTTTCGTTTTGACTGTAAAAATTTTTCTAAAGCGTATATTGAATCGTAGTATCAACTTTTTAAGTGTTGTCTCCAGCCGTCAAACTGATCCGAGTGCAAGTAAAATTGCCGCCTCAAAAGGCTGGCGCCCCGGGGCTATAGCCCATTTAGCCCTATGGTTAAGGTGGCGCTGGAAATCTTCGTATACTAACTACGATGGAAAATAGTCTACTATTACGTTACTGATACGAAATGCCTCGAAATAGAAATTCAAAGTATAATATTTTAAAAATTCGGTATAAATTGGGATAATTTCATCATTTGTATCATGAAATTGTATAGAGTACATCAAAATAATAATTAAGCTTCCTCTTAAAAAGTTAATATGATTTGATTAATAAAGTTTAATTATCCAAGTAATAATGTTATTTATAGAATCGGCTACTTTAAATTCTTTTTATATATTATTTCACCATTTTATTACTTAAAAATATCTTTTTATACAATTTATGTTTAAACTACATAAAATTTAATAAAATACTTGACGACTCTTATTTTAATTGCAATTTCATTCCATTCTTTAGAATGGAATGAAATTGCAATTAATCTACATATTCTGTTGTGGTATTTTTTCCTTTTATGGTCCTCTAATACTGTTTTTTAAACTTTGATATTAATAATTCAACAAAGGTTGTCATTTTTCGAAAACGCTTGAAGAAGCACGACAAAAAAGAAGCAGCGATCAAATTGAATTGTTAGCTGCTTTCAATTCGAAAGTTCGACTCGCGCTACCTAGCGGCCGCTTGACACTCGATGTTGTTACATTGGACATGAACATTTGAATCTCTTGGCTTGTCCGCTTTGGCCGGTAGCGCGTGCACGCAAATGATCGCTGGACGCTGTCACTTAGGACGTAGCCTAATGAAGAGCTTCTGAAAATGAAAAACAACATGAATGATGAAAGTCAGAAGTCCTTTGTTGCTGAACCCATCAAACAACTTTCAACAAAACAAATAATTGAATTTTTGAATTTAATTAATTAAATTTTTGAATAATTGAATTTTTTAAACATATTGATAGTTCTGTAGAATAATTGAAAATGATCCTAATGAGACTAGAAGCGCCAACGTTGCAATTATTTAGCTTCCTATAAAGAACTTTATAGAGAGAGAGGGGGGAAGAATGCTGCCCGTCAGCTGAGTCTCAACTGTTTCATTAAAAAAATTAAAGATCAGCAGCATATTATCCCAGAGAATTCGAGAGTGATGATCAGATTCACCAGACCCAGTCCATTCAATATCGAATTAAAGCCCGTCAGAATTATGCAGTGTTTAGTTATTTATGACTTGTATTAATTAGATTCATTCATCCAACCATTCATTCATTAAAATGTGTGTGTTTTGTTTATAAGTTTAAATAATTCATTAAAATTTGATATTTTGTTCACAGGTGTAAAGTTTTCATTTTTTTTATCCTTCTGAAGAAACCACTATCTCACCCACGTTAAATTCAACTCACTTTACGCGAGGGATACCTGTATAACGAATTTGATTATCTATTTTTTGTTGTTTATAAAATTTATATTAATATTTTATATATTAATATAATATTTTTAAATGTACAGTATTTTCAAATCTTACCTATTTGAGATAAATCGATGTTTATGAAACAAATCTAGACTAATTTGGCGTGCTTTATTTTCTGATAATATTTATCTGAAGAAAATATCTGACCTCTGAAAAATAATAATAAATTTGATTGATATATTTGAAAAAATTTTGAAAATTATCTGTGGGTCAAATTGCGAAATGCCTCCGATAACAGTTTTCAAAAAGTGTACAGTATTATATTCGCAAGATAACTATAAAATTTGAATATGTAGTTTTCCTCACCAAAATCGCAAAATGAAGACGAATCGAGGATCGTCACATGAACTTGCCTATAAATACTGGTTCAGTGTAATTAGAAATAGTTGAAAGCGTTAAACAAAACAATGATTTGATATTACATCTTAATTCTTTTATGTATACATAAAAGAAATTATATACATATCTTCAGTAACTATCCCATTATGCATATGAATGTTTACACACATTTTTGCCGTTTCATTCTCTTTTGCTTTGCATTGTTAGCAGTTCTATTATCTTGGAATAATGATACCCAAAGGGTGGTGCGCACGCATCTAGGAGTGCATAAGAAATTTTAAGGGATGCCGGATTTTTTTTACTTGTCGCCTCTTTCTGAATACAGTACTGGTTATTTAGGAATAAGCTTCAATAGGAATAGTCTACAATGGCTTTGGTTGACGGCATGACCTCAAGCGAATTAGATAAATTTTCTGGAATGTTCCATGGTAAAATACAGGTTAAAAAATTGAGAATATCGTAAACAGGAAATTAAGTAATCATTTCCAAAAACTATATTGTAACCAATGATGTCATTCAAAATAATTAACAACTGGTTCTAGCAGCTTTTTCAAAATCAAAATTATTTGCAATCATAAAATAATCCTTAAAAATAGGTGGATAAAATTTATAATACATATACATAAATAAATTGTACAAAAATCATTCCCCAAAAATCCCATTCATCCATCCAATGACCTTAGTCAATACAGATCTTAGATTATATAGCCAAAATATAGGATCTTAAATTTTTCTAAGGGTTCATTTGGTGCTCAAGATATCAAAACTAGTGATATAAAAATAAGATCACGATAGCCTATACATAGCATCTTTTAGTCATTGGAAGTTTCTTAAAATTCAAACATCCATGAAATAGATATTTGGCGTTCGCTCCTTTAAATTTGGAGAAAAAGTTTTGCATAATATGATTTCAGGTACAAAGTTCATCAAGAATGAATTTCATATTAAAAAAAATGCTATTTTAGTATATATTTCCATTGTTCTAATGTATCTGAGCGAATTCTGAATTTCTCTCGCAATTTTAGCACTTCTAGTCTCATTAGGATCATTTTCTTCAATCATTCTGATGGCACTGTCAATGTGTTTAAAAAATTCAGTCATTTGTTTTGTAAGGTGTTTGATGGGCTCAGCAACAAAGGATTCCTGATTTCTGAAAATGGAAATCATCATCATTCATGTTTTCCATTTCCAAAAGCTCTTCATTAATGAGCTCTGATAAGTGGGACTGCAGCAGTTCATCCAATTTGTCTCATCTACATGAGAATTTTTAAACAAAATTTTTTTTTAATTTTAAAAAATTAATTTACTTTTTAAAATTGTGTTATAGCAAAAACGCGTAAAGTGAGATCCGTATAACGAGCGATACCTGTATAAGTATCACAATAGGTGCTAGCTCTGGTAATTTTTGATAAAAAAAATTTTTTTTTTTTTTTTTTATTTCTGTAAAATTCAAGTTATATAAAAATCTTTAGCTTCAATTATTTGCTGTAACTTTTATTATTTTCGAATCAATTGCAATAGTTTTTCAGAAGAAACATAATTGGACATTTAAATTTTCAATAAAATAATAAATTTGTTCCTATTATTCAAATCTTGAAATATTTTGTAAACAATTTTATTTATCCAATATAAGATTTTTTTTATTTTCATAAAATATTCTTTTAAGATTTATAATTTTTTTGACAAAGGAATTCTACAATATAATATATATGCATGAAAACAAAAGAATGATTATGTCCCTGAATCAGATGCATTACACCTGTGTGTGCATCAAAAATATTAACTTTTTTAACATATTTTAAATATAATAAACATTAACATCAGAAAACTAATTGTTTTTACAAATTTAGTCCCAATATTCATCTGTCGCACCACTGGTCTCCACATTAAAAATATCTGTCTTTTGTGATGAAAAGCCATCTTCCCAAGAATCCTAAAAAAATGTAACAAAATAAAATTATGATATCAAAAAATTAATATATACAATATTAAAACAAAAGTTTCAATCACAAAACTTAAATATGTCAATATCAGATGATTTATTTAAACTGAAATACAGTAAACCTCAATTATCCAATGGGAGAAAAATGAGTTGGTTAAGATAAAACATTAAATAAATGAGGTATTTAGATTAAGCTTATTCTATTGTTACTTTTCTCTGGTTATATATCCAGGAGATCAAAAATGTCATAATTTTTTAATATGTGCTTAGAAAATATGCTAAGTTTTCATAAAATTTGCATCATGTTTATTTTTACTACTGATCCACTTATTTCACTTTCATCTGAATAGTTAGCTAGAAATATTAATGGTTGTTATAATCTTTAATAACCAGTCAATCAGTCAAAACAGTTTAATTATATTAGTTATAATCAGTTTAATTATATTAAACTTTGAACATAATGGTATGCAAATGTTATATTAATCATTAGAAAAAGACTTGCCTGTCAAAATTAATTTATCATGTTATCTTGAAATTCAATTCAAACCCATTATAAATCAAAGATTTGAATTAGATATTATAATCAATAGCTATTCAATATATCTGAGTTTCTAGTAATCTTGGGTGATTTAAATCTATTTATGAAACATATGGCTAGTAGGTTGAAATACTAATGAATTTTTATTAGAGAATTAGAAATATTAAAGATTATTATTATGTGACTACTATTTAAAGCTGAAAAATCATATAATTCAACAAGGCTCATGAAATAAGGATGCTGGAAAATTGTCAATTCTGTAATGGCAAAAAGAAATAAAAAAATTCTTAAGTATAAATAATGGTGCAAAGTTTATACAGTGCCCGCCGCTTTATAAAATCGCTGCTTAATAAAATCAACCGCTTTATGCAATCAAATCCTTAGGAACGGATTCAAATCAATGCAATACAATTGAAAAATTACTGGGTAATAAAATGCTTATAAAAATCATTCATTGCAGTTACAATAAACCGCTTTTATAATCGAATTTTTAATTCAAAGTTCACTAGTTCTTCGGTATTCCAACTGCAGGTGTTCGATTAGTCCATTTGAATCACAGAAAACGGGAGAGTGTAAAACAATAAAAGCAGTGATAATTACTGTAAATGGTAATTATCGGCAATAACATTTTCAGAAATATGAAGGAAAATGTAGCTGGGTGCAGCCTTACTGTTGCCAGATCTAGCAATTTTTAATTTAAAATGAAGGAAAATGCAGCTGGGTGCAGCCTTACTGTTGCCAGATCTAGCAATTTTTAATTTAAAAATTTTTTTTGACGACGAAATATAAATTTAAAATTGCTGATACAGAGATTTAGCGACTTTATAATTCCCTTTATTGAAAAAAAATGTATTAAAATGGATGTGACAATTAGATCAAAAAATTAGAATTAAATTAGAAATCTAAATTTTGCAGTAATATGTATTCCATTGTATATACCAGGGGTGGCTGAACTGCGGCGCGTGAGCCACATGCGGCTCTTTAGTACCTTCGATGTGGCTCTATACCATGAAAGTTAATAGTAAAAATGAAGCAAATACTTAAGTTAAACAAATTACAAGTATATTATTTTTTTTATCTACTGTAAAAAGTAGTATGCATCTATTTGAAATAAATGCATCTGAAATAAACAATTTTTGAAATTATTATTAAGATGACCAGAAAAACTATTGTTGTTCTCATTGATCCAGAAAGAAAATACTGCTCTTGAGTATTTGAGATTCTCCTATGTGGTTCATAGTGATATGAAGCTTGACCACCTCTGGTATATACAACAATCCCATTTCTTACCATATTTCTTTTTATTGTAGCATTAAGCACAGAAATAATCGCATATCTGATCCTAAACTATAATCCACACAAATTCCCGTTAGAAATATAATTTTATAAAATTATAAATAGTAATTATTATATTTATTCGCGAATACACTCCGTTATATAATTTACCTCTCAAGATTTATAAAAGAAAATTAAAAAAAAATTTATTTTCTGGTCTTTCTTGATTTCGTGTAGTAAGCCTATGCCTTCTAACAATTATCAGAAAAATTTTAAAGGAAAATTTACTATTATTTTAAATCAAAGATGCAGTATTCAAATAGTGTTAAAAAAATAAAACCAAAATCAACAGGCAAAAGAGAGTTTTGGGGCAACGGATTGAACGGAAATGCAACTTATCAACATCAATCTGTTGGAAGCGCGGATTACTGTATCACCTTAAAATTTGTCAATTATTATATTTATATATTTTTGTATATAATGATGCAGCTGTCTATATTAAAATTAAAAACATGACTATTTGCTATATAAACAATTTTTTACTACCTATAAAGTGCATAAAAGATGTGTCTGGGAAAATACGGTATTTTCTTCATATTGTAATTTGTTAAAAAAATAAATTGATTTATAAATATCAAAGATAGTATTTTGTTCATTTACAGTCAGTCACAAAAGTCTACATACACCATCTAAAAAGACACATTCATGCTATGCAAAATTTATCTAGCAATTAAGCCTGGTTCTCAACTGCAGCAATGGACAAACGGAAAACAGACGGGAACTTTGTTGAACATTGTCTTTACATTTTTTAATTCTTGATTCCGATTACATTCTGTTTATAAATTAATAGTAATACTGTATTCAATTGTAAAACAAAATAATGATGTAATGACAGCTGAACAAAGAGAAAAGAAATATAGAATATTATGTAAGTTAATACAGAAAAGAATTTCGAGAATTGTAAAATCAAATGTACTGATAAGAAGTGAAAGAACTTTAGACCAACTCGAAATGCATATAGGGGAGACCGGGGCTGGTTGTCTCAATTTTCACAAATAAGATTCTGTAGCTTTTCCAGATCACTATTTTTATTATTTCATTACATGAGTATCTGGATTAGAGTTTTAGTTATCAAACAACAATTTCTGAAATGTATAAAAGCATAATATGATGACCCTATAACACTTTTACAAACCTAGAACAAATGAGACAACCTACCCCATCTCAGGGTTGGTTGTCACAGAGAATGGGGGTGGTTGTCTCATTTTATTTACTTTCAAAAATTTTTTTATGTGACTTACACAAGTAAACATGAAACATGGAAATAACATTAAATTACAAATATTGAATTCTGGAACCTGCTTGACATAACTTACGGTATGAAAAGTTTAAATATTTTACACAAAAACAATGTGCTCATAAAAGATGAAGATTTTATTGCAAAACACAATCTATAACATCTAATTAGCATTTATCTTTGCCACGTAATCTTTTATTCTGAATCGCAGTTGCGACATACATAAGATTTAAAATTTAACTTAACTTACCTTAACTTAACTTAGGGACAACCAGCCCCGTTGCTAAATGCGATAACCTGCCCCCGAGCCGCCATTTCTAATTTATACAATGACAGCACATGGAGAGGTTATGAGTAACATGCACCAAATGTGCCATTTTAAACCTTAAAACATCTACATTATACTGTAAGAATATGAAATAACATAATCTTACCTATATGGCTCACACAGCAAAATAAAGTTACTTAAAAAAGTTACTTGGCAATACACAAAACCGTTTTTTTATCACAGCAGTTATATGTTTAGCAGGAAGCGCTCAAGCAAACACTCATGTTGTCAGTTCTTGGAAACGCTTCAGATGATGGCAACAGATTGCAGCAATAAAGTGTCTAAGTGAGTAAAATAACTATTGTGACAACCAACCCATGTGACAATCAGCCCCGGTCTCCCCCTTATTGGAAAATAGAAGATTTTAAGCTGTTGTTTGAAGAAAGTATTGGTCGAGAATTAAACAAAAACTTTATATTTTTTATAAAATTTAATGGAAATCATATGGTATATGGTATTGTATTAAAGAAATAAAAAATTAAAATTTGCTCAATAAATTAACGGGAAAAAAAAAATTTGATGTTTATAGATTCAATACGATACAGAAAATAATACAATATATGCTTATGTCCTATTTATCTATATCTATATATATTGTAAATCTGAAATGCCTGAGAGCACATGTACGCTTATAACTCGAGAACGACTGAATGGATTTTTATGAAATAACTTTTGTTGTTAGGGGATTTAGACATGAAGATTTACAGACAGGTATTGATTATTAGAAATTGAATTTATATATTTTGAAATCTATTGATATTCATTTTTGACAATAAATATCAATAGATGGCGCTAAGTGTCAAAGTAAGGGGGCAACAGATAACTTACTTTAAAGTAAGGGGGCAACTTATTGGATTTTTACAGAATTACTTAGTTAAAACAATTATTACTGATTATGATATAGGATACTGTTCAGTGTCAATTTATGTTCAATCAGTAACTTTATATCATACCTTTTCATTGGATATTTTATTTTAAAGGAAATTTTATATTGAATTTGAAGGTAAATTAAGCCTGTTCTATATCCATAATTACGATAGTGATATATTACATATCTAAAATGAAATTTGTTTATATTTTATCACACAAAGAAATTACAAACTATTCATCAAACTACTATATGTTTATCCAATACTAGCTGTAATACCCGGCATTGCCGAGTTTTGTTTATAAATCACATATTAAAAATAAAGGCAGAACCAAAGTAGGCTGAGGGAATCACCCTGAAAAATACGTCGTCTAATGTGTATGGGTTCTGTGGCTATGTGATTGTTATTTATAGTGACATAAAGTATTGTTTCCAGTGTTGCATTATGTTTTGTAGGAATGGGATGTATTTGGTATTGAATATGGGCTCTGTGGCTATGTGATTGTTATTTATGGTGACATGCAATGTTGTTCTCTGCATTATGTTTTGTAGGAATGTGATGTGTTTGGTATTGATTTTGTATATTTATTGTTATTATTATTATTAGCGTTATCTTTTAATCTAATTTTCATTTTTTTAAATTTTTTTATATCTGGTATCTATCATTTTCTCGTATCCATAGTTTTTTTGGGAGTCCCGACGAAACGATGAATTGAAATTACACTGCATATAACAGCAAAGTACAGTATATATTATATAATAAAAAAAAAATTGAAAATTATGCTTTTTTGACACGCACTGCTTAATGTTATCAATCGGTTATTGTTATCAAAATAAATCAGTCCCAAAGTGATTCTAATAAGCGGCTTCTACTGTATATCATATTTTATAAGTCTTGTTTTAATTATGTTGTCTGAACTGGATTTTAAAAAAAGGTGCAAAATTTTAGATCGCCGTTTTTTAAAATCAGCCGGTTAATAAAATCAAAACGATTCGGACAGAAGTGATTTTATAAAGCGGCAGGCACCTGTATTTCTGAATTTTGAAATAATTTTAAATATTTTTAAATATCACATAGAAAAACAACTTGCTTATTATCATATACGGATTAAAAACAGCTCATTTAGCAAGTTCTATATAAATTTATTGCAGTATAACATTTTCGGACTGCATTTCAGTCCCTCTTCCGTACCGTTACACACAACTTTATATTATAAAAAAAATTTTTATAATATAAAGTTGTGTGTAACGGTACGGAAGAGGGACTGAAATGCAGTCCGAAAATGTTATACTGCAATAAATTTATATAGAACTTGCTAAATGAGCTGTTTTTAATCCGTATATGATAATAAGCAAGTTGTTTTTCTATGTGATATTTAAAAATATTTAAAATTATTTCAAAATTCAGAAATAGTTTTTTTTTATAATATAAAGTTGTGTGTAACGGTACGGAAGAGGGACTGAAATGCAGTCCGAAAATGTTATACTGCAATAAATTTATATAGAACTTACTAAGTGAGCTGTTTTTAATCCGTATATAATTTTAAATTTGCTAGAATAAAAGATTATTGTATTTATATTCAAACATCTTATATAGGTAATCCTTGACTTATGATGGTGATGTAATCAGTAAATTCTGTGACTGTTTTTTGAGTTTCTGATCCAATAGTCTGATATATAGAAAACATCCTTTTTGTATCTGGTTTTTGTAGTTGTGTTCTTTATTAAGATAATATACAGTATCCTAGTGAACATTATTAGTGAGAAATCCATAAATTTTGGGCATTTATAATTTGAAATTGTGAGTCAGGTACTACATATACATGTACAGTCTATGACAAAGGTTTTGAAATCTACCGTAGGGGCTGAATAAGAGGAAGTAGTTTCGATTGTAAAGTCTGAAAAATCTCCGCACAGCAGCTTGTAATGAAGTAGATTGTTCTTACCGTGGTAGAAATAGGGGTCGGGAATATTTCACAGAGGGGAGAATTTCTATGACGTACTTGATATAAGTAATGTGATCTGTATTATTCTTTCACTTTCCATTTTATTAAACACAGAAGACAATTTTATTATTTATTATGCTCTTTACAAATTATAAAAAGTATTGAAATTATTATCATTATAGTTTAGATAATTGTATAATGTTTTTTTTTGTTCTGTGAATATTATAGAATATAGAAAATTTCTAAGTTTAAAAATCTTATTTCGATATGATTTTTTCATATAAAATTTGTTTTTTAGTTACAAGAAGGTATTCACACCTAGGCAGAAGATGTTCGACTTCCTTACAATACTTACAAACCAATAAGATTAATTGGTTCAGGTGCAAATTCGAGTTTTCAGGGCTTTGGACGATTCTATTTACTTTTTTTAAGCAGCAGGGTTAGGTAGGCTTAATGACAAGTGTTCAATCATTTTACATGAAAATTGATTTTGAGTATTTATTAGGAAAGTTTCAATTTATTATTTACAAATTAATCTATGTTGTAAAATGCAGCATTATATGGTCATAACTAAACAAGTAATTAAGCGATAAGTTGTTAAAGCACCAAGCAAAGACTGGCAATAACATAATGTCGACTACGGGAAGTATTTTATTTTATTGTTTTAGCAATAACATAATGGTGACTACGGGAAATATTTTTTTGTTTTATTTGAGATTATATATTTCTTTCTGCGTTTGTAATAAAATTAAGAACTGTTTCAAATGATTCTCATTGATAAAGTGTTTAATATCTGTGATTGATGATAAAAACCAAATGATATTTATTTTGTTTCCATGACAATTTTATCAAATTTATCATCGGTTTTTAAAAAAGAAAATATAAAAATTGAACATGAGTGTCAAAATGAACGTCGGTTTTAAAAAAAGAAAATATAAAAATTGAACGTGAGTGTCAAAATGAATTATGTCAAGTTTGGTTTTCTACTAATTTTTCTAATAAGAGTTTTATATTTGTGTTCAATAGTCAAATTTCCTATACTAAGTTATTCGGCGATCTCCTCTGTTATACATCAATAGATCATATTCTTTCAACCTGATATCTGATTATGATCTGCTAGTAAATTAATATAATCAGGTTTATGCAGTTTATATCAATCTATCAAATTTGAAGATGAAAAATTTTATATCAATGGAAATTTTATATTGGAAGAAAAATTTTATATCAATCTATTTTTTTTTAGCTATAAGCTAAAAACAAATAGATTGATATAAAATTTTTCTTCCAATTTTTCAATGGATTTTATATCAATGGAAATTTTATATTGGAAGAAAAATTTTATATCAATCTATTTTTTTTTAGTTATAAGCTAAAAAAAAAATAGATTGATATAAAATTTTCTTCCAATTTTTCTTGACTAGGGATGATAGAAATTGTCGATTAGCTTTACTTGCGATCATTTTACAATTTTACTGTTCAAATTTACTTTAAGAATTTTATAATAAACGATAGTCAGACTCATAAATTTTTTAAATTTAACTAAATATCCAATTTCTTTTAACAAGGCTAAAATAATTATCAAATAAATTTACTTAGTGTGCGAATAAATCAACTAACCTCTGGTTTGGGATTAGCTGACTTATATAACGGGTAAGTTGACTAATAATTTAAATTAGGTATAGTTTGCATATTGAGTTTTCGCCTAGAAAAATCTTCATATGATATCATAGTCCAGTAGTGTTCAACCTTTTTTATTATGCGAGCTACTTTTCTATACTAAGTTATTTGGCGATCTCCTCTGTTATACATCAATAGATCATATTCTTTCAACCTGATATCTGATTATGTAGAATACGTACAACTATGCAGTTAAATGCTCTCCCAGACCTAAAAACTTTAAAGAAACTAAAAATTTTATCTGTGTATTTAAAATTTTATTTAGCATATTTAATTATTTTAATACAACAAATAAAACAAATATATTGGAATAAATATTTTATTCCAATATATTTGTTTTATTTGTTGTAATATACACTCTCTAAAATTCTTCTAAAACATAAAACTGCTTACTATCAATTTAAACAAAGTTCTATCCCAGTCAGCACTACTAGCAGTACAAAAGGAAAAAAGCTTTTTTCCTTTTGTACTGCTAGTAGTGCTGACTGTGATAGAACTTTGTTTAAATTGATAGTAAGCAGTTTTATGTTTTAGAAGAATTTTAGAGAGTGTATATTAAACTCTCTATTTTGGAAAACCAAAGTTAGGGAAAACAACAGATTGATTACAAACTCATTAAGTTACAGGAAATGCTAATTGATTTTAAAAAAAAGTTAATGTGAAATCTGGCATTGTTTGGAGCACAGCAATATTTTCATAGATTGATATGAAGAACTGGCCAATTGCAGACAATCAATCATCCAAATGATCATCTGTAATTTGGTTTCTTGATTTTTTATAATGTTCATATTTGAAAAAGCAGATTCTGACAAGTATGTCAATCCAAAACACGACAGAATTTTTGCGCAATATCAGTTAATATTAGAACGTTTTCCTATATATACTTCCAAATGATAAGGAAATTATTGATTTGACAATTTTGAAAAACAAATAAACAATATCAATACACTTAAAGAGAATTAAAAAAAATAATGATAAATAAATTAGTGCTTATTTTAATTAAATTTCTAAGTAAGGAATAAACAAGAGATCGGCCAAAAATCGCTCCGCAATCCATGGGTTGAAAACATTGTCAGTTGTCATAGTCTCTATACCAACAACATGGTAATAGAGAAGGAAATAATGTTCCCTCTCTATTACCATGCCAACAACAACGAAGACAGAAATAATGTTATCACTTAGTTCTTCCTATTTTAGCGATGTTTACTAGCAATTAACGAAAATCCGAACTAGAATGGCCGGTCAGTTAATATGCACAATAGAATTAATAAGAGTCAATTATATATTGAAATGAGATACACCCAACCCTCGATTTACACGGTAGATACGTTCCTGGAAAAATCGTGCAAACCAAAAAAATGATGATAAAACCTCTCCGTAGCATAAGAGGTTAAATACAATATAAACAGCCTTATAATTAGCTAATCTTTGCACGAAATTTTCATATAAAAGTTGATTAGTTGACAGTGTTTACTCAATTTTTCTGTTTTTTGCTACAAATTTAAAATGTAAATAGTTTAATTTGTGCCCTTATTATCATTTCAGGAAAGTCAACTGTCCCATTTTCCGAAAGAAAATCAGACTCACAAGAGTGTAATGTTGTCAATCTTGGGTCTCCTATTGATGACTTTTGAACTATTTGAAATATTCCATAAAAGTTAGTAGGAATGTTTTATTGTTAAAGGTAATTACGTCGAAATATCTTTTAAGTTTTTTATGTTTAACCATTCAGAAATAACGAGCATTTAAAAATCTGAGATTTTCTCCTTAATAACTATCGAACAAATTTTTATAACATATTGCAGTACATTCGGAAAGTTCACAATTGTTTCTTCCATATTGCTTGTTAAAATCTAAAAATATTAAATTTTAATAGAATAATGGCATGATATTAGAATCTCGAGTTCTTGACAATGTTTTTAGCACTAAAATAATGCCAAAATTATATACGGATATTAGTATATCTCCCTTTCGTTTAAATCAATTAGTGTTTTTGGCAATTTTTTATATTTTTAAATTTATAAAAATACTCTGCATACATTATATAACAATATATTAATTAAACAATCTTACAAAGTTGAATTAAATACAAAAATATATTGAAAGTTTAACCTCTTAAATAATTGTTTTATAAGCATTTTAGAAAACTTTTTAGCATTCCAGTTTCACAAATATTTTACAATTCTATCCCCAAATTTTGCATTTGTGTTCAGGATTCATATAACTGTGCAAAGGACAATTGAAAACTTTAGAAAACTCGGGAGAGTTCATTAAAGGGACCAGTAGTCTGAAAAAATTAGTATAATAACATTTATTAAAAATTTTTTAATGCAGTATATAAGTTGTTATGACATATCTTACCTATATTTTCCAGGACTATGAACTTCCCTTTCATATTTTTCTTCTATGGAGTCTATAACTTCGCACCATTGCTAGATCATAATAAAGTATATTAAATAATTAATTATAATCAAAACCGTTGTTTTATCCTATAATGTTAATAATCTAATTAAAATTCCAAGTCTTTAATAATTGAAAATTACCAAGTAATAAATTTGATTATAAATATATTAATTATTTAAATTTACATCTTTCGTTATCTTCTAAATTCATTAAATATTACTAATAAGTTTATCAATGAAATTAAAAGAAAAATACCTGAGCATAACTAATGAAGAACATTTGTTTATTTGTGAAATCTAATCCTGGAAGGTCGGGTTCTTCTCCGTGATCCTTCAGGTATTTTTCATATGTCTATTGATAAATCATCTTAGATAACAGATAAAATTACTAAATTTTTAAATTAATTTGAAAAAAATTATTACTCGAAAAGCTAAAATTAATCCACTGTTGTCGGCAAAATTATCCCAGATTGTTTTGTTACCTGGAATCTGTGAGAATTTTAATTATAAATTAAGTCTAATTGTTAAAATAAAAAACAATAATAATTGAACATAAACGATTTGTAAAATTGACCATTATGTTCCCTTCTAACGGAAATTGAGAGTACTGTTTAATTAAACAGTTTCTCCTTCTCTTATACTCCTCTAGAAATTCTTCGGGCCAATCTATTTCGGGTTTACATTCGTCTGAATTAATTTTAACTTCTTCACAATATTCTGTAAAGAAACCAAAATAAATTGGAGAAACTTTTGTTAAAGGCTAACTTTAATTAAACTATTACTGGATTAAATATATCATACGTTACTATATAGCAGGAGTGGCCAAATTGCGTCTCGCGAGCCATATGCAGCTCTTTGGTACCTTCAATGTGGCTCCATACCATGAAAGTCAATAGTAAATATGAAGCAAATACTTATTTAAGTTAAACAAATGACAGATATATTATTTATTTTATTGTAAAAAGTAGCATGTATCTATAGGAAATACATGCATCTGAAATAAACAATTTTTGAAATCATTATTAAGATTACCCGAAAAACTGATGCCATTCTCATTGACCCAGAAAGAAAATGTGGCTCTCGAGTACTTGAGATTCTCCTATATGAATCGTAGTTATATGAAGTTTGGCCACTTCTGCTTATATAGAATCAAATAATAAAATTTTCAATTTGCTAAAATAAATAATGCGAATTTGAAAATTATAACAAAACAATTGAATAAAAACATTCTGATTATAGAATTGTGTGTTGAATGTACAATTTTATTTACTTTATTTATTAATATATTTTAAATTATTATTAGTATATATCTATAAATAAATTATTGTTATAATCCTGAAAAGCATCATATTTTAGCAATAATTTGTTTAAAAAATTAGCAGGATCATTTTTATAGATCTAACTTATTCATAAGTTAACACTTGCAATTTATAAATAGGCGTATGTAGAAAATTGAATATAAAATTGGTTTTTGAATATTATGGCTCATAAGCTGTAACATTTGAGATCCTCTCGATTAGTAGAAAGTAAGCTTTAAATTTAATAATTTTCCATGCTTGTGATGATATATCATATTATGCATACTCTAAGCCTTGCGCCCTCATGCAATTATCAGTCGGTCAACCATTTAATTGCAGAAGTGAGAACAAAGGACTCCTATTGTTTAGTCCGTCAACAAAAGAGTTATTAGTGGGGACAGTCTCATAGGAGTCATTTGTTCTCACTCTTGCAATTAAATACAGGATGATTCAAAAAAACGGGAAATTTTGAAAGTTGTGTTGGCAACAATGTGCATTTGGCAACACAATCACGTACGCCAGCCTGTCAACGACACCCTGCCATTTAGTTATCATGGATGCTTGGTGTGGTGCGCAACGTGCTTTTGCGATCAAAGCGTTTTACAAGAACGATGACAGTGTGGAGGGGGCACGTGGAGCCATGCTTGAAACCTTCGTTGTGCAACAACTACAGAGATTTCCACATATTCAACAGAATGGATCACATCCCACACAGCACGAATATCGATGGCTGCTGTACGCCAATTGTTTGGGGAACGTGTAATTTCGAAAAACGGTGACATTCAATGGCCTCCCAGATCCCCTGATTTGTCAGCTTGTGATTTCTTTTTGTGGGGTCATCTTAAAAGCAAAGTGTTCCTTAGTCGACCTGCTACAACGGAAGAATTGAAAGCCAAGATCCGAAAAACAATTTCCGAAATTCCAGTTCAGATGTTATGTCTAACCATGAACAATGTAACGAAGAGACTATTGGAATGTTTGCGTAGAGGACGAGCTCACCTGCAAGATGTCATCTTCAAAAAATAAATTGTACTATATGTATTCTAAAATGGCATTGTTTTTACTATTAAATGACAATTTTTTTTTAATTTGTTTTCATGAAATTATTTACTTTTCAAAATTTCCGTTTTTTTTTGAATCACCCTGTAGTTGACCGACTGATAATTAATAGCATGTGGGCGCCGGGCCTTACTGGATGGCCTGCTCCAAGTTAATTGTCAGCAAATACGAAGCCGCTGAACTGGTGGGATCACATGGTATAATAATGTATATTACGGCACTATACCCTTTTTATTAATAATTCGAATATGGTCATTACAGTAACATAAATGGGATACGTCTCGCCACCAAAATAAAGTCAATTTGCTATATCGTCAAATTTATGTTCGCGTCCATCACTTTGCTTATAAGAAAAACCAACGTGGCGGACCGCTCTGTTTTTGTAACATTGAGCAGTCTATCCAGATGATACACACACATTATTATTAAAGTAATATATAATAGTAATACTAAATAAATCGGATATTCTTCGGCTTTTTGGTATAATAATGATAATTAAACTTAAATTCTATATTTTGGCTTAATTATTAACTTTATTTAAAAAAGATAAATATATATATATTATATAATAATGATATACTGTATAATTTTTACTGATAACATTATTAATTCCAAGTTCTAACTATTCAGATCATTATTAAATTATTTAAAAAGATTCAAGATTTCACATCGCAAAATCCGACACATCTTCAATCAATCACAGCATTTTATAATTTTCATTATTTACGAATGAATGCAGTTTTTTTTTAGTGAACTATGAGGCCTCCTTGTAATGTGAAACCTTAAACTGTAGTTTTTTCTTAATTTATATGTAGATCCGATCCTGTTTAAATACTGTGTTTGTAAAGCTTTGTCTCATAACTGACTTATATTTCGGAATTGGATTATCAACATTTTGCTATTACATTTTTTTATTTTTAAAATTGCCTTAAAATCTCAGATTAATATATTTTTATTATGAATTTAGTAATAAAATTTAGTTTTTAAGTTCAGTATTTTTTTATATAAATTTTGCAATAAAATTCGCATAATTCTTCCTTCATACTTTATAATATCAAAAATTTGATAAAAAAAAGGAATATTAATTTATAGACCATAACACTATGGCCATCATTATGCAAGAAAATACGATATTCGGATTAGTATTGATAAGACCAGATATAAAGTCCCGCTAAAATCTGGAATATTGAATAAAATAGCAAATATATGATGTGAATACTGTATTTTATATGCATTGAAAAAGATTCATGAAAAACCGGTATTTATTACAAATTCGTTCCAACCTTTAAAAATTTTGCTTTGTTTGCAAATATAATTAATTTAAAATAGTAGAGCTCTATTAAAAGGAAAGCAAAAATAGTCAGTAGCGCTAAATAGGGCAAATGTAATGCGCTACAAAAGACAGAGGCCAAGGTGAATACAGTAAAGGCAATTTGGAATGTAGGCAACATGAAACATGCCAAACCATAATCTAGTTCAAATTCACACATATAGTATTGTCTGTAGACTTCAATTAATTCACATAAACTAGAAATTTGATAATAGCAAATAAAATGTTTCAATTATCAATCGATAAGTGAATTACTCGAAAAAAAAAAAAACAAAGACAATTTGTAAGATTTACAACTATTAATTAAAAATTGCACACATTAATAAATCAGGGTCATATTTTATCAAAACAATAAGTACTGCAATTATTTACGAGCGTATGTAGACTGGTAGCGTACCAGTAGATAACATGGAAAGAAGCCAACATACAACGAATAAATCAAATTAATTACTAACAAAATTTTTAATTTCGATTTATAATTTTTATAGTTAGATGAAATTTAAAAGTTTTTTTTTATTTCAACGAAAGACGAGAACACGGTCCAATCAATTTGTGAATACATAAAATGAAAAAAACAATAAAAAATTTAAACTGTTAACTTTTAGCATAGGTGAGTTCATAATAACGTGTATTAAAACACAATTTTTAATTTCGATTTATAATTTTTATAGTTAGGAGATGAAATTTAAAAGTTTTTTTTTTATTTCAACGAAAGACGAGAACACGGTCCAATCAATTTGTGAATACATAAAATGAAAAAAAAAAATTTAAACTGTTAACTTTTAGCATAGGTGAGTTCATAATAACGTGTATTAAAACGTGACAAAAAGTTACATAAATTTCTGTTAGCATTAGCACGATCTTACAATTAATAATTTATGTATAACCAGGATAACTAGATTATTATGTCTACACTACTTTGATGGACTAATTATGTTATTTCAATAAGACATAAATATTCTCCTCAGTGTACAAACGGCAATTTTTAATTGATAATATCTGATATATGCCTGTATCTATACAAATTTATTTTGACCTATTATTTTGCAAATTAGGCAAATTCTTTACCTATTATTTAAACAGGTCTTCATGTATAAAAACATTATTACATTTCATGATTTAAAGATGAAATACATTTATAAACAAAATTAGAGTATAATATACAGTATTGTATTTATGATGTATCATTTGATAAAATCCAATAAAAAATATCTAATATGTAAAAAAATAAGTTAAGCACAGTAGTAACAAATTAAGATATTTGTCATAATTTAAATATAACTATTTTGTTTGGCGTTATGCCTTACTTTCTTAAAATCATTAATTATGTAGCTCTTTCTAAATTGTAACAAATATTGTATCATAATTTCTTTTTAAAATATTTTTGATTGGATATCTTTTATTTTTTAAATAAAAACTTGTTTTAGTTTGAAATGGGTTCCATTTTAGGTCCGAGTTTAACAGAGTTAATCATGATCAGAACAGAAAAGCTAATAAACAATATTGAAGGCATTAATTTCTATGCACGATATTTCAATGACATTCTCATAATATATGACAACAAAATAATCAACTTAGGAAACATTCTAAACAAGGTAAATTCAATAGACAGATATACGATTCACCGCTGAATCTGAACACAATAATTCAATTAAATTTTTAGATAAACATTAAAAAATGTCCAATAAATTCAATTTTCAAAATATGAAAAAAATGCAACGTAAAAACAGTCGTAAACTTCACTCATATTTCCCACTGCACACAAAGAAAAACATTCATAATGGATTTACAAAAAATATACACTCCACCAATCCGACCCAAAGAAAACAGGAATTATTATTATTATTAAAAACTAAGCTAATCCTAAATAAATATCCATCTGAACTATTAAATAAATAGCAATAACATAATAATAAGATTCAACGTTAATTAAAAGGATTTTTATATTCGACCAAATCTGGAATATAAATGTTCCTAATGTTGTTTAAGATTTTTTGAAAATTTAAGCCCATTAAGGCCGAAATGAAAGGGATAGGAAATTCTTTTCATCGTAAACTCTCTATTGTCCGTCCACGAAAGCCGCGCCTAGCTAAGGTGGACGAGTCCAAACGCGAAAAGGAGAGTCACAGTTTCAGTGTGTGATGAGAACGGTTATTAATTAAAGATAAAATATTTACTAAAAAAATATATTAGATAAAAATTATTGAATTAATATTATATTAAGTTCTGTTAAATATACTATTTCCAACGTCGAAACTAATCATTTAGCATTCGACATTACAATAAACTTCCATTCAACTTCAGTTATCTTGCGTTTGAAAACATCCATGTGCGAAGCTGTCGTCACTGGACTCGTTCAGTTAGCGCACGCGTACTTGCGTCGATGGTCACGGCTAAGCTGGACGGACAGTATAGGTCTCGCTTAACAGACATCGATTAAATTAGGTACATTTATATTCCAGATGTGGTCGAATATAAAAATTCTTTTAATTTAACGTCGAATCTTATTATTATGTTATTGCCATTTATTTAATATTTCAGATGAATATTTATTTAGGATTAGCTTAGTTTTTAGTAGTAGTAGTAATAATAATAATTCCTTTTTTCATTGGGTCGGAGTGGTGAGCGTGTGAGTATTTTTTGTAAATCCATTATGAATGTTTTTCTTTATGTGCAGTGGGAAATATCATCCTTCTACCATCTGGTTGACCCCATCATGGGTGTTGGCCAGCCTGTGATGAGCTCTATAAGTAGCCGCCGCCAGATACAGAATATCCCATGAGGATATGGCGGCTTTCACAAGTGGCCGCCGTCAGATACAGTATATCCCAAGAGGATATGGCGGAGTAGTCGCCGCCAGATAAAAATATTTCACGAGGATATGGCGGTTTAACTAACCTAACGGAATGACAGGCTTAAGTCTTGCGCATTCGTGGAGATATGGGTAAGGATGGGAGAACAGTAGGTTTAATTTTGTCTCCGAGTTCATTTTAATCGGGAAAACTACTATTCTCCCATTCTTACCCTTTAGAAAAAGTGTACTAGTAGGACTATACAGAAGTTTAGCCCCAGAGATGACAGTTAGAAGTAATTGAAAATTTATTCTGTATATCATTCACTTTCTCATTTCTGTATGTCACACTTTGCAACAGTGCTTTATGTATCAAAGTAGTGTTTTTTCCTATGAAAAGTCAGAAAACGGATCAATTAGAGAGAAATTAGTTAATGAATGTTTTTCATACATTGCATGTAAAAATTAATATTTAATCTTCATATATTCGAAAGAGAATTAATTGATTAATGGAGGTTAGGTTAGGTTATGTTAATTAAGTCCCTTCTATTCTGTACCTGTCGGTAGTCACTTTTAGAGGACTACTGAAAGGAATTTTAGAATGTCTATCAGTGACCTACCCAGAATCTTTGGTACCCGGGGCGGCAATTTTTGGTCCCCTTTCCCCCTCCAAAAAAATACATCTGTTTTAACTTTCAACACACATTTTCTTAAATAATTTTTAAGAACTAAAAAATATATAAAAATTTTTATACAAATATTTGGTGAATAGTAATGATATTCCATGCTCTTGGCCCCCATTCAGCTTGGTCCCCGGGGCGGACCACCAATCTTGCCCCCCTCTGGGTACGCCACTGATGTCCATTGGTAGATTTTAACAATAGATCACTTCTTAATTACAATACAGGAATTAAGAAGTGATCTATTATTAAAATTGCAATACAGGAATTAACATTAGTCTCCTTTTTAATTATATAATTTGCAGGTGTATATATACACACCGAATTAAATATATCTTTTATTTATTATTATTATTATTTTACATTAATACCTAAATCTAAATTCTAATTTTCATTTGCTTACAGAAATGAATGTAATATTACAGTAATTTCAACATTAAATATTTCAACACTAACTACAATGTCAAAACGGTAGCAAGAAAAAATTGCGGTACTCCTACAATAATACAATAGCTTATATATAATATATCTTCATTTTTATAACAGGATGTGAGTAATCTGAATTGTCTCACAAGGAGAGGGCGCGAGGGCCTGAAAACGGAATGAAACGAAATTTATTTCTGTAAGAGTTTTTGACTAGTACTAAAACACAGTAAAAGGCTAGAGGCCAATGGCTAGCCATTATGGAGAAAAATGACCTCGAAGAAAGACGTTATGAAGTCATATATTATTCCTAGTCAATTACGAAAACTGATATTTTTGGAGGTTACCAATATCCATAAAATTAAACAAAAACATTCTTAATTTCTGAATCTTATTCTTTCTTTCTTCTGTCCTCTTTATTTTATTCTGAAACTACACTTGCCAGAACAGAACGAAGGGATGAACTAATACGAGATTTGAGAGGACCCCCGGGTATTCCGGGCTACGGTAGACCCGGAAGAACAGGTTCAGCTGGGTATCGAGGAATACCAGGTATCAGTTTAAATTAATTCCTAATTATTTAGAAGCAGAGTGTTAGTCAGGCAAATCCACAAATCTTTAAATTTTAATTTATTCAAATTTATTATAGTAAATTTCCTCTTAGAGGGAATAGAACTCGGGCCGACCGCATGGCAGTTTGCCGCTTAATCACGTGCCACGCCAACTTTTCGTTAATTAGTATAACGAACTAGTATACTTTCGTCGCGTCTTTCTTCGAGGTCATTTTTCTCACGGGCCGCTTAATCACGTGCCACGCCAACTTGTGGTTAATTAGTATAACGAACTAGTATACTTTCGTCGCGTCTTTCTTCGAGGTCATTTTTCTCCATAATGGCTAGCCATTGGCCTCTAGCCTTTTACTGTGTTTTAGTACTAGTCAAGAACTCTTACAGAAATAAATTTCGTTTCATTCCGTTTTCCGGCCCTCGCGTCCTCTCCTTGTCAGTCGCATCATAATCGACATTAATTGAAAAAAAGGTAAAAATATCAATTTTGGATGAATAGACCATACCACGAATGTAGCCAGCAAGCTCCAAAACTGCCCTGCTTTTTTATATATTTCTTGGGGGGCGCTGTTGTACCTTTGTGCTGATGTTGTGTTTTTGGTTAACCTTTCAATTTTGTTTTTAGAGTTGTGATTTGTGGCTAAATTACCATTACAAGCTCCAAAACTGCCCTGCTTTTTTATATATTTCTTAGGGGGCGCTGTTGTACCTTTGTGCTGATGATGTGTTTTTGGTTAACCTTTCAATTTTGTTTTTAGAGTTGTGATTTGTGGCTAAATTACCATAATGTTTCATTCACCTCCTTTCTTTAACTCCTCATGATTCTCACGGTTCTTTATCTCGTCGTCGTTCTCCGAGCGAGCCGGCATAGAAAACACCAAAAATGATGGATTTTTTCCCTAAAGCACAGAAATTTGGAACGGATACTTCAGTATCAGATTTGAAGAAATTATTAGAAGATAACTTTCAGTTACTTTCATCGAAAATTGATTCTATTTTGAGTCGTTTGGATGGTATGGAAAAGTCTTTTGCTGAGCTGGATTCCCGTCTGAGTGCTGTTGAGGAGAGACAAGCATCTGTTGAAGCTCAGTTAAGTAGTTTACGAATGCAAATGGTTCAGAATGAATATTTTGTGGATTTAAATTTAAATGATCTATGTTCGCATAATTAAATTATACATGGTCTTTATTCAGAGAATGTATCAGATTTAGATAATCATGTAAAAGAATTTATGAGATTGTTAGATATTGATATCTGTAATTTAGAGCCTTTTTAATACTAGGGTTATTTCAAAATTTTCTAGATTAGTTATGTTGACTGTGGGAAATATTCAGCAGAGGAATAAAAATAATTTCTAATTTTTATAGGAATCGTAAAAATGAACCTTTGTTACAAAATATGTTTGTTTCTGTAGACTTATGTTTTAGATCTAGACAACGGAAGAGGAAAATAATTCCGATGATGCATAAATTACGAAATGAAAATAAAAAAATTTATTTGAAGTCGGATATTTTGATTGTGGATGGGAAAGAATACTTTTATAGTATAAATTTAAATGATCTGTTGCCATGTAATTCATTTTTGGATTTTATGATTATATAAAGAGAATCTTATTTCAGTAACGCTGTGGCCAAAATTATTTATTAATATATGCATATAATAAATTTGTAATTCATTCGGATGGTTTATGTACTCATTGTAATTTAAATGTAATGGAGTCCTGGGAGCATATTTTTTTGTCTTGTGCTTTTTTCCGGGAACATAGAAGTAGATATTTAAGTTGTTTTAAAGATTAGTTTTCTTTGATAAATTTTAAAAATCATATTAAAAGTGATTTTGTTAATATGTTTTTATTTATGGTAGAATGTTGTAAAGATATACAACGTATGTAATTTATATTAATTTATTTGTATTTATTTGTTTTTATGTCCCTCTTGTAACGAATATTTATTTATTCATACAATAAAACTTAATTTAAAAAAATTAAATATATATATCTTAATTATTGCAACAGTTTAACTAAAATTTATAAATATAAATTTAACCTTGATCGGCATTTAGATGATGAAATCCATGTGATAATTCATGGCCAATTAAAAATACTATTCCACCGTAATTAGCATATCTATAAATATAAAAGTATATGTTTAACTATTATATTTTATCAAGATTAGTCATAGCCATTTAGTGTGTTATATGATATGATTACTCACTTAGGCAGACCGTAGGCATAAAATGGAGGGTTCATCAAACCTAGAGACATTGCTGTAATTGTTCAATATTTTATTATTAATTTAAATTTCCTAACAGAAAATTCATTGAAAATCAAATAAATTTAAATTCTCGCTAATTTAAATTTTCATTTTAGTATTATATTAAATTAGAATAATATTTTGAATTATTATTAATTTTACTATATCATGGCTTTAATTTATATATCTTACATTAAAGTGATCAGTTTGTGATTATGCATAATTGCCGGTTATTATGCAAAATTACCAATCATCTCGGAAGTTTGATAAATTCCAATAAATTTCTCATTTTTAATGGCGATTTTACATAATTCCCAAATGAAGTTGGTAAATTTGATAAATATCGCTGAATATATTGCTTTTACAGCTATTTTTGCCTAATTTCCAAAATATAATTCATAATTTTATAAATATCATAAATTCCTCACTTTTGTCGTTTTAATTAGTAATTTAATTATAGAGTTCAGTTGTTTCACTTTTACAATACACTCATTCGTCTTTAACTTCGGTTATCTCTAGCCGTTTCAGTACGTTTTCAATGTCATCTTCCACACCCAAATCCACGCCTCTTTTCAAAAATGTTTTCCAGAATCTTATTGAGGATACGAGTCTGGCTGCTTAGTTCTATGTTTAGGGATAAATCAATAGCTTGGATATGATTTTTGTGACAAAATTGTTGCGATACCATCCCGTCATCACATAGGGAATTATCTTTACTTGGCACCAGTGGCGTTCTTAGCATTGATGTCACCTGGTACAGTAATTCATGGTGTCACATCTTCCTCAATATTATATAAAATGTTTGCTTGTTAGAAAGCATGGATTTAAGAGTTCATAGAGAATATCATTTATTATTAGAACTTAAACATTAAAAGCCATATATATATATACAATGTATATGTATATATAATATTGTATATTGTATATACATGTACAATATAGTGCTTATTTTGCATCATATTTAAATGATTAGCAATAGAAAATTCATTTCAATCATATTATATATTAGATATAGTTGGCCAAACGGGCTTGATCGTAAGCGTGTTAAAAATGTTTACATATACAATGTACCATAGTGCTTATTTTACATCATATTTAAATGATTCGCAATTGAAAATTCATTTCAATCACATTATATATTAGATATAGTTGGCCAAACGGGCTTGATCGTAAGCGTGTTAAAAATGTTTACAGTTGTAAAATTAGTAAAAATGTAATTTTTTAACATACGTTTGAAAACATTGGATGTCACCCCTACGATGGTGTCACCCTGTGCGGGCCACACCCAGCGTACCCTTCTAGTGACGCAACCGCTTGGCACTTATACATCATGCTCAGTTCATTTGCCATTAATTCATATTTCCTTTTTCTTCATTTTCAACTGTTGTTAAGAAATCTTGATTTGTGATTTCGATCTTAATAAGATATATAATCTTTTTTTTTCTCATACACAAAAATATCGGACCTACCGTGCTCAAGTTTTATAGTCGTTTTTATCAGATGTCAACTCTAATTTCAGCACCTTCATTTGTGATTATTTCTTGAATTGAGTAAGATCTTATCTTCTTTGACTGCTTAAAGCCAAACTTATTATATAGCTAAATGACGATGACTGCAGCCAACTACTTCATTACTCCATGAGAATGCATTATTAATCAAATTTACCATCCTAGACTGGCGATTATGCATATTTTCCGGTAAATTTGCTTAATTTTTAAGTACGACTTATCATATTTATCACTACGAACCAGCGATTATGCATAATTACCGGTAAATGTGATAAATTAGCAATATATAAAAAATTTATCACATTTACCGAAATCGTTGGTAATTATGCATAATAACAGGCTATTATGTATAATCACTAGATTAATCACTTTTACCGTAACATATACATTATTAATGAATATTTATTTGTGAAAAAATATAGAATAATTTATAAATTTATATTTAAAAATTACGTTAAGTATGTTTAAAAATTATGTAATGAATGTAATAATAATATTGAAACCTAATATTGCATCCAGCTGTCCACCTCTATAATATGAATACACTTTAAACGGTTCGATAAACATTCTATTTAAAAAATTTATATATTGTACATTTTATATATTATGCTTATCAAATATTGTATACTAAAACAAATATAATTTACTCACTCTTTATTTATATATATACTTATACTTTTGTTAAACAAATTATCTATATGCATTTGTTTTTTCACAGATAAGATATTTTCCATATAGTTATCAGTAATAATTATCTAAAAAATAAAATTATTTTATTAAAAATAAATAGATATACAGTATTATCTACATGTTTAATTTCTATGAAACATTATGTATAAAAGATTATAAATCTTCTGAATATTTCGTTTTATTAAACAACTATTTTATCTAAAATAATGTTTACGTTTATACAGTTAAAAACCAGTTCCGGACATGTTTCCAAATAAAAAAATACAATATTTAAGTGCTTTTGTAACTGTTTGTACTGTTTGCAGTTACATCAACAATTTTTATTCCAGATTAATACGAAATAAAAATTAAAAATTTTCAAATATCGTAAAGTTTTCAAGTAATCCATTATAATCTTCTAGTATCCTATTATAATTCTATGGAGCAATGTTTTCATCCCACATATATCAAATTACATCAATTATTAGTAAAATTTCGTTTCTACTCCTATTTATGAAATTAAAATCAAACTCTTGCATGCATTCTTCTGTTTTCAGAAATAATCAAAGGAATAGTCGTAGTTCTTTGTTTGAAAAGCATATCTTTTATACATATTATAAATCTGAAATGCCTGAGCGCGCGTGTACATTTATAACACGAGAATGGCTGAATGAATTTTTATGAAATAACTTTTGTTTGTTAAAATCAGAAATTTGTTTTTTTTTAATTATAATTGGCGTAAATTATTTGATAGAGATCAAAGATGGAAGATCAACGTTATTTGAACAACCCGATTGGGTTACAGTGACCACGTGACATGTTAGCTAGCCGATATCATTGGATTACTATGATCGCTGTTTGTTAAAATCAGAAATTTGTTTTTTTAATTATAATTGGCGTAAATTACTTGATAGAGATCAAAGATGGAAGATCAACGTTATTTGAACAACCCCATTGGGTTACAGTGACCACGTGACATGTTAGCTAGCCGATATCATTGGATTACTATGATCGTATCTTTGGTAACTAAGCAGTCTCATTCGCTCATAATGGACACGTGATTATTGTACGTGACTATTATAACCCAATGAGACTGCTTTTAATGGCGGATATCGAGTATTGTGTTGAATATTATTTCAGAAAATTATTGAACTTCAAATTTCATATTAAAAGGTTTTTAAGGTTGTTTTTTAAATCTTTCTTTAATTTTCTATTGAATATAGCTTAAATTACTTTATTTAGCCTAATATACTTAAGTTAAACTTTGATTAGGTTTAGTGACCACATTGTACTTATGTTAAACTTTATTTGGCTTAATGACCACGTGTTATTCGCATCCATGGCTAAGAGATATCTAATCTATCTATATATAATATCTATACATATAAATCTAAATACCTGTGCGTGTAAGTTCAATTATAAGGCAAGATAAGGGGGCATTAGGAAATTCAGCCTAAGATAGTCACTATCATTAGTATTCACATGTAGAGAAACGAACCGTCATTGTCATAGCAAAGCAACAATTTGACTTACAATAATAGAATTTTATAAAAATTATCAAATTATTTATGCTGCTACTGATTTATTATTTAATCTATTACATTTTTTTAATCAATGATTATTTTATTTCATGATTTTTTTTTTTAATCAATGATTATTTTATTTCGTGATTTTCATTATTGTAGTTTTTATTAAGTGAAGAATCTGCATTTGAGATTAAAACACATATTTTTCGATGCTCTTGGTTCGAGACTACGTTATTTCACGTGTATTTTTGATATAAAGTTGTGGTACATCGTACAGTTATATAAATTTCATAATGCCATGAAAAAGAGAAAACTATTTAGGTAGATTAATTCCTGCTACTGAAAGATTTGCATTTAATTGGAGAAAATGAAACATTAGAAGATCGAACAAATCGACAGAATTCTAGTAGAGAAAGAAAGATAATAAGTGAACATTCGAAAAGACACATGTTTCAAATAGAAAACATATCTATACGGGAAACATTTTCAGAATACATTGAAGAAAATTCTGAAGGTCATCTAAAAGATTATAATTTAAGAGAAAGAGAAACTGCCCGAGCAACGCCAGGCACGGGTCTGCTAGTTATGTATAATACTATTAGGGTGATAGAAATGATAACAAAATGTAAAAATATTGTGCTAATTCCCTTGATAATGGCCAAATTTGGGATAAACAACAAATTTCATCTTACTGACAATGATGGATAATACAGTTTTTCCAGAACGGGATCTCCGAATTTATAAAATCACACTGCTTTATGAATGTAGGGATCATCAAATGATGATTGAAAGGCCGGATTTACTTCTTCGACTTTCCACTCTGGAGTCTCAGGTCCTACCCCTTGAAAATGTTTATCATAGGTTCCGGACCCGGCCCGTCATTCCCGTCCTGCATAATCCGGCTGACCCCTCCGCAGGGATGGGCAACCTGTGGAAGGGCTTGTTTCGCCCTACCAGTCCGGACCCGGCCCGTCGTTCCCGTCCTGCATAATCCGGCTGACCCTTCCGCAGGGATGGGCAACCTGTGGAAGGGCTTGTTTCGCCCTACCATTTAATATTCTTCCAGAATGGAAAGTGGCAGTCATCTCTTGACGAAAAAAATTACGATTGCACGGACCCTGAAAATTTTTAAGAGAATTTTTATGCATCAGTATTTACACCAGTCAGAAATTTGAAAATGCTGTTGAGACCTATATCATAGATTAACGAAAATTCTTACTCACTTATAATATTTACGTAAATGATATTATCATCATTATCAAAATGATACATTAAATCAACTTTCTAAAAATTTTCTAATGTGGATAAATACCAAGTATAATTAATTTATAAATTAAGAATGTGGTAGTGGAGCACTATCGTGTTTTTTATATTATCCATCAATTAAATAACATGTTATGACATCATTGATCTTCAGTTTTAAAGTTTGAAATATGAGAAAGAATTTAATATTCCACAAAAGGGACATTACCGCAGGAAGATTGACCACTGCCCTTGCAATTAATGCTTACGGAAAAAAGATAAATTCATTTCATATTAACTTCAATATTACAAAAAATAGAATAAATATGTTACCTGACCAGCTTGCTTTTCTCCAACTACACGAATCCTAAGTAATTTATTATACAAAAGAATTTGTAAGGCCCCTTGTAAACGTATACCTAAAATTCATATAATTATAAATAAAAAAATAAATTTCAAGTTATTATTTTTATTTTTTACCATAAATATTGGAAAACTGATTTGATATTGTGAATTCGTGGTGTGTGCTACTGATCTGTTAATCCTATGGCTATTGTTAAAATTATAACTTAATATAAATAAATTATTACACAAACAATAAATATTACAGTAAATGGACAGTAAAGTATTACAGTAAATGGACAGGAAATAGTACAGTAAATAATTATTAAACAATAAATTATTACAGTAAATGGAAAGGGGTTGGCAACATTTTCTAATCTCTATTCATATAATTTCATGTATGCATTTCATGAAATAATTTTCTATTGCTTAGTAAATAATGTTTACCAATTTAAAAAATTTTTTAAAGATCAAAATTTAAGCTTATTTAAGAAAAAATTCAAGTTTCATCATTTGTTTACTTGCAAGAAAACTTAAGCACTTTGGATTGAATTGGTTTAAACCAGCAACTCTAGTTGTAATAGAAGCTAATCAGTACATAATTAATAATGTATAAATAAACTTCCACTTGTATTAATGGTATAACAATAAATAAATAAGCCTTTTTTCGAAGTGGAAAAAAGAGAGAGATAATTTATTACGGAAGTACTTTTGACTTCAAGTGGGAAGAAAGAGAGAGATAATTTATTACGGAAATACTTTCGACTTCAGTAAATCATCGTCAGCCGTACATAAAATTTATAATTCGAATACCATTTATAATTATTTATAATATTTGAATTATAAATTTTATGTACGACTGACGATGACTTACTGAAGTCGAAAGTACTTCCGTAATTAATTATATCTTTTTTTTTCCACTTTGAAAAAAAAACTTATTTATTTATTGTTATACAAAATTAATTTTAGCCTATTTTCCAAAGGAAAAGTATGGCTTATGAGATCACCATACTGTTGTCTGTGTGTTCCCTACTAATAACTTTTGGACTAATTAATATATCTTCATAAAATTTGGAAATGATGTTCTACTATTAAAGATAAGCTAAATATTGCATCATTTAACTCTCTTTTAAAAATGGTTGAATGTCCATCATTCCGAGATATTCTCTTAATATATCATAATTATTTATTGGATTTTTATTAAATTTAGTAGAATAGTCATTGAAGATGATCATGATGACACATCAAATAATCTTTTTTCTTCAATTATTAAAAAAAAAGATGTTAAAACTTCAAGCATTTCTTCTTAATAACTTTTGAACTATTTGAGTGAATTTTAGTCAGGCTACTGAAATTGAATTTAAAGTCTGATTGATTAATATTATATATTCACCTGTATAAAAATGGCAAGTATTCAATTTTATGATGTTTCCCTATAATAACAATGAAACTATTTAATAGATCTCTACAATTGTTATTACTATTTAATAAAGATAACTATTAGAAATCTATTTAAATAGTAATAACTAAGGCCCATAATTTTCCACAGCATGCAGAATTTTTATTTCATTATGGAAATATCCAATTTTATAATTTTCAGAAGTGATTCATAATTACTAAAAGCAATCTTTGATCAAAATAATGCTTTAATGATATTTTTTGATGAATATTAGATTTTACTTCTGTGGATAAACATGTTATTTTAAAATACTAATACCTTATATCTATATTTAAATAATTGTATTTTCTGTCTATTGAGATATTGAAAGTCCTGATTTACCATCATATATTTTCTGCATTTTGACAATATCATGTTGTTTCATTATTAAGGGAATGACATCATATTATAAGCAGTAATTATAATTATATCTGTATTTCACAGATATAACATTAAATAATGTTTCACATTATTTAATGTTATATCTGTCATGTGGTTAGCAATTTACTATCATATATAAAATTGTCATTTGTGATGATAAAAGAATAACATAATATTATTAAAATACTGAAAAAATATGATCTAAATCAAGAGTCGTTATATCTCAATTGATGGTGAAAGTGATTATTTCAATAAATATATATATATATAGATATTTTGTAAAAATAACTAGTTGAAAAAGCCACAATTTTGCAGTACCATGAAATTTCTTGCTATGGAATTATCTTATTTTTTCCAAAGAAAATCATGGGTCTTAGTAAAAACTATAGTTTAAATGTTATTATTAGTTAATAGTATATGGAATTAAGCATTTAGATTATGTGAAGATGATTTTGATTACATGTATTTTAATATTTAATCATTCCAAAATAAATGATAACTTTGAAAAGTAGATAATCAAATTTTTCTGAACTGCTTGTTTCATTCAATGATTCTGCACTTTATTGTTTTTTCATCATTATTAAATTGAGTATTTTACTTTTATCATCATTTAATGCAATAACTAATTATCATCATAATCAGAGAATTTCATGTGTTTTGAATATACCATCTGCATCAGCATTTGGACTTTAATTAGTTTCCTGAGCTCTTAGTATTAAGAGCATAGGAAAATTATTTAATCTCATAAAAAACATTTTTAAAAGGATCAGATTTAAAATAAACTTATTTTTAATCAATAAGTAAACATACTTTCAGATCTTTCAATCTCTCTTCAGTTACAGAAAGAATGCAAAATAAAAAATAGATTAAATTAAAATTTTTTTAAATTACATTATATGCTATAATATAATGATTGCATCAAAATTTAAAAATAAATAATAAATACTAATAATAATAACTAATAAATTAAAATAAAATAAAAACATAAACATAAAAATACCATATTTAAAAAAGTTTTTAAAAAATATAGTACACACAATCCTTGAAATAACAACATTCAATTTGTGAACATTCATACTTATGAACATGAAATATCATTTTGAAATTTCACAAAATATCAAAACCTCTTCAGTAATTTTAAACAATATGACAGTAACAACCTATATAACAACCAATATAATGTAAAATTATACAGTTAGTAAACATATTATGACAGTATTTCAAGATGGCAGCAATTATATCAAGAAATCCTTGGTTTATAATCAGAACTTTTCATTCAAATCAGTGAAATAAGAAATTTTTAATTGATTCAATTATGAAATATGTTACAAAATAACTTTATGAAATATAAATTTATTTAAAATATGTTACTGAAATAACTTTTATACAGTGTATAAGTTATATTCAGTAATATATAAAATTTAAAAGTTATTTCAGTACTTTTAGAAGCCAAATAACAACAGTATCTGAATTTTGAACAAAACTTATGTATGAATTATGTTTGTAACTCAAAAAATGCATGTATTTTCATATTTATGTTTTTATTTTATTTATTAGTTATTATTATTAGTATTTATTATTTATGTTTAAATTTTGATGTAATCATTACATTACACCACATAATGTAATTTTTATAAATTTTAATTTGTTACTTTTCATGTATTCTGTATTCTTTCTGAAAAGAATACAGAATACATGAAAAATACTTTTGAAAGATTCAAAAGTACTTTTACTTATTGATTAAAGATAAGTTTATTTTAATTCTGGCTTGTTTTAAGCATGTTTTTTATGAGTTTATTCATTCAGACCTAGTTTGTATAGAATTATTATTTAATTAATTAAGTTGATATTAATATTTATTACTAATTTATTTCTTTCATCAATAATGGCATTGCATATTTGTATTATTCTTAATATAAAAGTTTTTTCAAATCAATAAAAGATTAAATGTCAAATTCTGATATTTGAAGGAATAATATTATGAAACTTTGACATTTTGACTGCATTCATTAAATATTATCTACAAATATCTTACCTGTATAAAATCCCAATATGAAAGATAAACTAAGAAATACTGATCTCAATATTTGAGTAAAAAATAATCCTAAAGCAAGGAGTACTCCATCATGAATCCTTGATTCTTGAGAATTAACATGTTGCAATAATAACCTTAGTAATACGGCCTAAAAAAATATAATATATATATGCAATTAATTACATAAATATTGAAAATTATATATTTGTTTCATTCTGTAATTTAGAATTATTATTATTATTGTTTGAATTTTGACAATATCCTACACAAAGTAACATCTAGAAAAAGTTATTGTACAAACTAAAATAAAGTATCATCTTATGCCAGCATTTTCTAAAATGTATTGCATGAACTCAAAGAGGAATATAAAGCATCTCTCAGGAAATGCAAGCAAATGGCAAAAGTTAATGGATATTTCTAAAAATAATTTGGGCATAAATTGGAGTCATATGTTCCAAATATTTTAATAGTATTTTTCTGTTGATTATATTTTATGAAAAGAAAGGGATGTAATAAACTTTTTATAAGAGAGGTGGCACTGCTACATAAAGTTTTGAAACTGGTGCTTTAAATTAGTCATCCTTAAAAAAAGATACTAGTCATCCTTCGGTAATCAAGAGCATGATAACATCCAAATATTGACAAGTAGGGAAAACCAGGACAAGAAGTAACATGGAGTGGTTGTAAGAGATGCCAGTACTCATTCCTAGTTTGCTCAAAAATCTTCAAATTTCATGAAGTTGCCCAGTAAAGGCCCAACCATGTTTTCTCAGTTAATGACACAAACAGAACACAACTGATTCAATAAATACCTTTTAAGAGTGATTTAAATCAAGCTGTTTTTTTAATTACAAGTTGTTATAAATCCATTTCAATTGTTAGTAATGGTTCTGTAAGGGGTACGAATTGCCTCCCCCCGAAACAGAGACAGTCAGAAAAATTCCAAAGAAGGTGGGAGATCGAGTGTGGGATGTCTGTACTTTGTTACTCTTCACCTCGATTTTTCCCGATCACGATTAAAATAAAATAACAGAAACAAGAGATGTACAAAGGAATTTAAACGACCGGGAGAGAGTTTGTTAACATAAATAAATCGAACTACAGCAATATATCGCGTTGTATTTCGATCGTCGGATCGACTCTCACCCTCATAACGATAAATCGCGAGGGGATTGAGCAGGTGTTCGATAGATAGATGACATCTAACCCGAAGAAAATTCGAAGAAAATAAACATTTGGTTCTCTGCACGGGAGAAGGGTCAGAAAAGGTCCCGAGTATTTAAGAGCCCGTGCCGCCTTGACCAGCACTCCTTTTTTTGTTTGCTTGCTCTTTTACTCGCTCGTACGTACGCTCTTATTCGTTCACCGATTTCGGCACTCCTTTTTTTGTTTGCTTGATCTTTTACTCGCTCGTACGTGCGCTCTTATTCGTTCACCGATTTCCTTCTGGTTCTATCCTGGGATTGTCTGATCATCTTTGATTCAATTTTTGTTACCTCGTATTCAGCAATTTACAGATTACTTCGGTATCGAGGAGATTGTTTCTAGATTCCGATCCCGTTGAATCTACCAACTCGCCGATTATCATTCTACTACAACCTATGCATTGTCTCCCTTTTTTTTTATCTGTGAATCTTCAGAATTTGTTCAATGACTTTCTATTAAGGACTAGAGACTGTGTAAGTGGTGGACTAAAGACTTTCTTTAACATCTGTGTGTGGATCCATCAACGGACAGACGACACTATTTCCATTGTTATTTTATTCAAGTTAATTCAGGTATTTCTCTCTCATGTTACGGGTTATTAATTGTGAAACGAAAGTCTCTCTAATAAAGGAAGTTGTTTTATTAAACGTTGTCTCTGTTCCATCTGCCGAACCTCATTACTCATCCTTGTTTTGTTAAATGTTGTCTCTGATTCATCTGCCGAACCTCATTACTCGTCCTTACGCGCGTCTCTCACCGCTCTTTAGGACAACGCCTGTCAACAACGTCCTCGGGTTTGCGGGCCTCCTGCGGACTTCACAGTTCTTGTGTAGCAGCTATGTAATAACTTATAGGATAGTGGTGTAAACTAACTGATCTTTGCAATTATATTTTAAGTCTAATTGTGATAGTGTCTTTTTAAATTTGCATTTATATAGCACTGATGACAGTAAAAGTTTAATAACTAGAAAGTTTTTAAACCTTTCCAAAAGTTATCTTCAGCCTTCCAGATGTATAATATATATAAAATTGAAAACAAACATCCCAAAATGATGGAATATAGGGCAGGTTGTAATATGAAGCTTAAGGGTGTAACAATCTAAGTCAGGGGTGGCCAAAGCGTCGACTGGCAAGCTGTGAGAGGTAGCCTCCAGTGGTCTGTCATATTTTCTGTATCAAAAATTATTATTGTTGTTTGAAATCACTGGCAGTCTACTTTATAGACTATACCAGAGGTGGCCAACTTGTTTGTCATTAAGATCGACTTTATATGTTAACAATGGTTCGCGATCTATCTTCGAAATTCTTCGTTTGATGGTGAGAGTAGAGATAGGAGCGATCTATCTTCGAAATTCTTCGTTTGATGGTGAAGTAGAGATAGGAGCCAAAACCACATATCCCAAAAAAACATTAGCCCAAAACGAGATATCCAGCAGCAGCAACATTTTTTTCCTTTTATTTTACTCATAAATCTCAAACACTATTTCACTTCAACTCTCACAACTGTCAATTCATAGGCACCATGTTGGCATCGTCAGCGAATTTAGAATTTTGTCTAAATGCTTTGCTGCTACCAGCTATTCTGTTTTGGGCCATACTCAGTAATAAAGCAAAAGTTTGGCTTTAGTTGTCTAGAGAAGGCACTATACAGTAAGAGAGTCATCCAATAACTTACGAAGATCAACTACAAATCGTCCCATGATCGACCTGTTGGCCACCCCTGGACTATACTATAAAGTAAAACACCAGTAATTTCTGAAATGAAAAGTAGCTCTCAAACTTAAAAAGATTGGCCACCACTGACCCAAATCAATGATACCAATTCACAAATGTCAAATATCCAAGCACTAATAGTTCAGACGAAGAAAAGTATTTTATTTCATGTGTAGTGAAGACTATAACAGCAATAGTGGGAGAATATGGATCCAATATATAAGAAGGGAAGTGATGAAGAATGCACAGTTAGTATCCCTTCTATATTTGTCACAATTCTGATTATTCAGCAGAGGATTAAACTAAAACTTATTAGTCTATATCCTGAAATTTGAGTGCAAATAAAAAACTTGGATGCAAACTATTTTATTGAAATTTTGTAAACCCAACAACCCTACTTCAGAGTTTAAAAATCAGTAAAAATTTGAAACCCATATATAAGCCAATCCCCAAATTTCAACAGTTAAAACAATATGATACTTATTGAAATAGATAAATAATTTTCTTTATAATTTTAAAAACTTTCTAAATTTAGTTCTCAATCTATGTATATAAGCCCAGTATATATATATGTGCCTATATACACAAAAAGTCAGACTCATTGTATTAAAATAGACATGAAGGTACAAAGACAATACATTGTGACTGAGATGGTAAATCTTACAATTTAATGAAACATTTTCTAATTTTTTACTTACTTGTGTATAACATGATCCACTTATAAAAATCTTTTGTTTACAAAATCTCTCAGCTTATATACAAGTAGGTATGGCATATAAAAATAATTAAAAATAAGATTAATACTTACAGGGCTAATAAACTGGAAAACCATTGCTAGGCATATAAGCAAAGCAGAAATAATTGCTCTTGTTTGACAAAATTTAACAGCTACTCTTACAAAGGATGCTTTATTTCCATGACATTTCATTTCATATCTCCAAAGTCTTTCAAGTCTATTTTAAAAGAAAATTAATTTATGAGTTATGTTTGTCTGAGATTGTAAATTATCTTTTATTCAAAAGAATAATAAATCTTTTATACTAACATAAACTTTTAAGACTAAACTCAAGAATAGTAACCAAATAGATCTTAATATTATCTAAAATTTAATTAATTAGTTTTGTTTAAACCACCATATCCCTATGGGATATTCTTTATCTGGCAGTGGCCACTTATAGATTCCATCACAGGCTGGCCAACACCCATGGTAGGGTCAATTGGAAGGTTGAAGAATGGGGTTCAATGGGCTGGGCCCAGACCCTTCCTGAAAACTGGAGGTGTGGGACCTGGATTTTGCAAGATAAGTGAATGCTTTACTACCGCTTAAAAGATTTAATTATAATGGAATTTTAATAATTTCAAATAATTTTCAGAAAAATTCTCATCAGTGGCCTATTGAATTCATACAGTCTTATCACCAATTTTGCAGCATCTTTGATTAGATTGATTATTTTGCCAGATTAATGGATATCATAAAATAATAATTCATCAATACATCTCTGACTCGTTAATTATACTCCTCCCTGTTCCTAAAGCTACTAGAAAATAAAATATTAAATCCTTGCCTTTTATAATATATAAAATCACTGGATAGAATATAACAATTATTTTGATTTATATTTTGCATCTAATAATTACAAAACACAGAAACATATATGAGGTCAAAAATTAGTTAATAATAAATATATTTGCTTAATAAGATCATGAAAGGAAAACAGTCTTATTTTTAATAAAAGTGTTCTCAGACAATATGTTTCTTTAGTTACAAGCAATGCTGATATTCAGCCAGTAGTTATCAGTATGGCAATTTGGGTTATAAAAATGAATTAACCACTTCCATACTGATTGTTAAATGATATATTAATAATTATGTAAGCAGTAAAAATTAATTAATTGATTTAATTTTATTATTAACTTATAATATTCTATTAAAGTACAGAATACCATCTACCTTTATCTACGATAAAGTTTAAATTCAGAATTAAAAATTGTCAGAAATTTATTTTCTGTTTACTTGAGGAGTATCTCTACCAAATACTCCAGTCATTGGTTGCCAGTAGAAATATCATATTTGTTTGCAAAATTTATTCTGAAATGAAAAATATGAGTAGTCATAAGTTGAGGACTATTTGCACAAATATTTGTAACAAAAATAATGATGTTTCATTTATGAAAATTTTATGCATTCATGACAAAAAATGAAATTTTAGCCACTTTTGTTTACATTGAATGATACAATTTGGCTTGCTTAAAAGTTTAATTAATAAAGTTTGAGAAAGAAATAAATGGCTTTTCTATTATTAATGTTGCATTGGCTTAAAACTATTGAGTTAAATTCTTTTTTAGCCTATTCATGATTTATAGATGTTGATCATTTTTAATATTTGATATTTATATATTTGATCATATATTTTTCTGATATATGCAATTAGGTTGGTTCATTGGTTTAATTGTTATCAAAATTTGCAAAGGATATATATATATAATGGCCACTTCAGAGCCACAATAGGTTCATCAATGCCTGTGAAAAGGTAAATTTATAGGTTGAATAATAGGATTCAGTAGACTAAATCCAAAAAATCTGATTCCTGAAAAATCTACAGGTATGAGAGTGTAATTGAAGGCAGTTCCTGAAGTGGCATGCAGTTCATTTATTATATAGCATGGCTGCAAATCATTGCAAAATCACTGAGGACAGCTATCATAAGTATGAATTTCCATTGTAAATAATAGCTATTCTAAATAAATATTTATTCAAGAGATCAAAGTCAGAAATCCCATATATAGTTCAGTTAGTAAATGATAGTAGAAACTCTAGTTTGAATGTTTTCTATAATCTATTCAATTATCTTGAGCATATATTTGTATAGAATTCCATAAAATATTCGTTAAAAAATAAATAATTATAGTATTTAAATCAACAACAAAATACAGTCGAACTTCTCTAAGTGAGCTTTGGATTGACAAGGAAATATCCACTTAACCAGTATCAATAAATTAGTATGCATGTAACATAGAAAACATTATTTTTATAATTTATGGCAAGACTTTTATTATCTATAAATAAATACAGTACATGCATTAAAAATCTATATTTCAAAAATTTATTTGTTATGGAAATAATCAGTAACTGATTTTTGAGTTGAATTTTTTTTTGAAATCTCAAATATGTTTAACTTTAATTTATAAAATGTTTCATATAAATCACACCCATTTGCTTCTAAATAATGTAACACTGTATCCAATGCTTTCATAGTGTCCATTAATGAAAGTGACAGTTCCTGTTCAGTCATTTCTTTATCTTCCTCTATTTCTTCAAAATCAGAGTTTTATGGAGGCAGAAGTGGCTCTTCCCCATCTATTTCTAAATCCTCATCAATAGCAATGTAACTTTTAAAATCCAATTCCAGGTTACTAGAATAAGTTCACCATCTGGTGTCACACTAGTAATGGTCCACTTTCGTCATTATCTAAAACTGTACATATCCCTGGCATAAACATTATTTAATGTTAAAAATCCTGATTCACTTAACAGATATTATCCACTTATGTAGTATCCACTTATCCAGACTCCTTAAATATTAAACCCTATGGAATCAAAATGGGATTATGAGAATTTGATTCACTTAACTGGATTATCCATTGCATAGATTCATCCCACTTCTTATATAATTATGAGTAACACAGCACAAATCAAAAGTGGAAATATTAATTACTATAATTGAAGAACTTTTGGCTTTATTAAGCCATCATCAGCAAATTTCAAAAAACAAATCATTTAAAAAATTTGATTTTTGTAATTTGCTGATGATAGCTTAATAAAGCCAAAAGTTCTTCAATTAGAGTAAAGAATATTTCCACTTTTGATTTATGGGCTATGTTACTCATAATTGGATTATCCACTTACAGAAGTTTGACTGTATTACATTTGATTCAACTGAATAAATATTTCCTTAAATAATTATCATCAACATATTGTACATTATTTTTGCTTCATCTTTATGAATACTATACATCAAACTGAAGATGATGAAATTTGAAGTAATAGAAAATATTTCTGTTAAACATATTATTTTCATCTATAATAGTAGTGACTTTATTTTCTTGTTCAACATATTTCTATAAATGCATTTGTAATTCCTACTAATTAAGATAAAATATTTATTTTTTATAAATTATTAACATAATTATGATTTGATTAAATGTAATACTGTATTTTGTTTGATGTTATAATCAATTATTCTGCAAAATTTTATTTGAATTATTTTTGTGTGTGCTAAAAAAAGATCAAGTAGTGATCAAAGACATTTTAAAATAAAAGTTTTCTGTTATTATCTATGAATGTTATATTAATTAGTTGAATGTTAATAAATTACAACAAGCAGTTTTGAAGAAAATTAATCATCTATTTTTCATACATATTAGGGAGCATCCATAAACTATGTCACACTTTTTGACTCCCCTCCCCTTCACCATTTTTCATCACATCATGTTTGATCTCACAAATTTGAAAACCCCCTCTCTAATACTTGAAAAATTCTTTTCTCCAATTTTATGCTAAAAATAAAATATACATATAAAATAATAGAAAATAGAAATTATTTTATACTTGGTATATTGTCACACATATTTTTTATCTTCCAAATAAACCTTCAAACAACTTTATAAATATCTTTGAACTAGATACTGTACTGTATATCTCTTATATTTTATAACAAAGCATATATCCAAATATGTTATGCTACAATCTTTATTTTTTTGAGCAATTAAGCATAAACATTTTATTATTTTATAAAAAAAAAGTTTTAATTATAGAAATGTAAACCTCTAATTCTCTATTCTCTCATTTTTACATCATGACATCACAAAATTGCATGACCCTTCTCTCCCTTATATTCATTTACCATTACAAATCTATTACCCTCTCCCTCCCCTAAAAGTGTGTTGTAGTTTATGATAGTGCTCCCTTATTTTGAAATGATTAAAGATATGGGATTAAAAAGTATAATTATCAATGTCATTTTTAATGAAATAATTTAATAAAAATCTATTAAATAGTTCAAAAGTTTAGTGGGAAAAACAGAAAAATCAGTTATTTTATCAGGCTATGTATCTGTTCCACACTAATAATGTATTTTTAATAGACTAAAAATAATATCAAATTAAATTATAATATAAATAAACAGAAAAGACAATTTCGATCTAACACTTTAATTTACACAGAAAAGACAATACAGGAGAGATAGAAATAAGTCCTCATGAAAACTAAGATGAAAAATCATTTTTTTACAGTTATATCATTCTTATTTATTGAAACTTATTCATGTAAGAAGCAGACAATGAATCATATTCAATAAATTTAAAATGCTTTCACAATATTTGCAAAAAACTACTTTCTTTACGTCCTAGAACAGTGGTTCTCAAGTGCAATCACCAACAAAACTGTATTTTCAACATCAAATATAAAATTAATACTCTAACACAGTGTTTCCCAAACTATGTTCTGTGGAATGCCGATGTTCGGCAGAAGATCTATAAGGGGTCCATAAAAAATTATGAAAATTAGTATAGATCTCATATGATTTAATTAAAATACTGTGCCAAGTTGAAACTTGAGTCGCTAATTTATTTTACATAATTACAATTTGATAAAAAATGTTTGTTTTGCCTAATTCATTTATTTATTAATATCTGCCTATATTATAAAATAATCAAAGTGTTCTGTAAAAATGTCAGGATTTGTGAAGTGTTCCACCATAGAAAGAGTTTTGGAAACTCTGCTCTAACATATTAATTAATTAAAACACATCAGATTTATCTTTTTTTATCTTTCAAATTCATTACTTTTAAACTATCAAAGCATTTAATATTTTCTACAGTTAATTCTTCATCATCTGAAACAAATTTGGTTGATCCTTCAGATATGCTTTCCATTAGCCTTTAGGTGAGTATTTATATTTTAAAATCAACTGTGAATAATATTGATACAATATTCATTTATGTTAACATAAACAATGGAAAATCAAATTATAAAAATATATTTTTCAAAATAATAATATAAGAATAATTTATACTAAAAATATGTAGTCTGTTATCTTCTGTATAATTACAAAAATATACATGATCTATGGATTTTTATTGTACCATTTTGGTCAAACTTGAAAATTTTTAGAAGCAGGGAGAATATGTGAATTATGATCCATTATATGAAACATTCATTTATTTTCTAAAATCACTTTTAGAATAATTTTACAAAATTTAAATTATAATACAAATACAAACAGTTAGGAATTATATATTACTAAAATATATATATATTACCACCTCTACAATCTACGTATAAAGAAGAACTCTATAAGCACTGTTAGCAAGGTAATAAATTTATTACCTTGCTAACAGTGCTTGTAGAGTTCTTCTTTATTATATATTACTGCTTGAAAATTATGTAAAATAAGATATACAGTGGATTCCACTTAATTGGGACAGGTCGGGCCAAGCCATTTTGTCCCAATTAAACGAAGTAATAATAAAAACTCTAAAATATGTAATTCGTAGGTAAATAAACAATAGATAAAAAAAAATAATAATTAGGTACCTATTTTAATGATTTATTAAAATAGGTAGTCCGATACGCGTTAGGACGTTCTTGTTTTGATTAGGAAATTCTAGTATTTCCTGAATTCGGGTTTGTCTTGTAACATATACAAATTGTAAAACGTTTAAACAGATCTACATTGATTTAAATGAAAGAATTTTTATTTATCAATTGGACATTAATTACTATATAAATAAATAACGACAGTTGTTGCTTAGTTTTCCTATTTTAGGTTTATTTAGTTGGCAGTTTTTAGAGTATTTTATTGAAGAATATAATTTTAACTGGTATTAAAATACCCTTCTTGATGGATATCTCAGAAGATTATGCTTGCTATTCACTTGAATTGGACAATTTTGTATTGAATCTCCAGATGTAAAACCGAACGATTTATTCATGAGCAAACAGTACTATTATAAAATAAATAAGGAAATATATTGAACAACATTAATTGTACAAATAGTGACTGTAACAGTCCTATTAATATACCAAACTTGTTTAGTTGTATTAGAACATTACCTTCACTATAATAATGCAGATAAATGTGAAAAGTTAGATGAATGACTTTGAAACTGCAGTTCCTTTTCATATCCACACTTGACAACTGCTATTTATACAATTTTTGCTAGAAAATAATATATTCTAAAGCAAATGCAAACAATTAACAATATTCTAATAAATTAAAAGACAGCTTTATACTATAACATATTTTATATTATCACTGCTTCACGTGTTCGTTGTATTTTATATTAGAACTGTCGAATTAAAAATCTTTTTTTTTCCGAAGTGAAATTATTTTTGAAAAAGTGAAACTTTCTACTTTAGAATAATTTTTGATTTTGGTTAGTGATCCTGATAAGTACGACTCATATTTGTTTATTGGTTTCATTGTATTAAAATGTTAGAAGAAATACGATATTTCTCCATTATTCAGCTAATTTCTTTGCATTCATTTTAAAAGTTTTAGTTAGATTTATAAACAAAATACAGAAACTGTGCTAAATTCCCATATTCACAAAGATCAGTTTTTCGAAAACACCGTGAATAATGAATTCTCAAATAGCGAACTTAAAAAATTCAAGGAAAATTAAGTTTGGTTCTCAAATCCTAAATTATCGCCATTTTTATCTCTCTTTTTGGATTAAAATGATACCATCTCTTAAATATTATGCTGATATTTATTTGGAAATATAATATTTTAATGCAAGTTAATAAAATAGCATAAAAATCGTATATTTATCAATATAATATAATTAAATTTACGAAAAGACGGAGAAGTGAATATAAAGAACTAAATTTTTCAAAGTTTAAAATATAAACCAATTCCTGAATAAATAGATAATTTTGTATTTTTAATAATAGTTTAAGATGAAAATAATAATAATATCAACCTATTTTTACAGTATTTCTAGCAAACTTCCTATTTCACGATATTTAATTTATTTTTTAAGATATTTGATAATTTTGGGTAAATAATAAAATACTGTGCTATTTTATCTGTGTTGCCTTAAATATATATTCATTAAGCATATATTTTATTTTTAAAAATATTTATGTTACAAAAATTAATAAATATTTGTAATACGATATCTTTTTATAGTCTATATCAGGGGTGGCGAACCTTTTTCTGCTGGCGTGCCAAAAATTTAAAAAGTTATATTTCTTAATATACTAACGTGCCAGATAATTTGTTATAGGAATATATATATATACTGAATGGACCTCAAAATTAATGTTTTCGGCAGACATTATGCCTAAATTTGAATGAATTAAATGTTAAATTACAATGTATCAATAAGACTATCATTGGCATATTTGATCTAATTCAGGCATTTGAAACAAAATTTCAAATATTATATCGAGTAATCGCTTCCAAAAGCTTCAAATATTTTCCAAATTTGAAAAAATTATTCACAGGTTTGAACTTTCATGAAAAACCGGATGGAGCTAAACTGACTACAGAATTTTCAAAAGTTATTAACTGTATAATCAGTGAGTTTCAATCAAGATTCACTCACAAGTCAATTTATCAATAGATAATTTGCAGAAACTACAAAATTTATCGTGTATCTTGATAAATTCAGGTTATCTGCACCTATTGTAACAACATTTGACTGGTTAAAGTTGGACGAACTTGAAATGCAATTAACAGATTTTCAGTCGAGTTACATAAGGAAGCAAAAATGATTAAGTCAACTAACACCACAACGGCATATGCACAATTGCAAGTAGAATAAAAGTGACTAAGAGTTATATGGTCACAACGCCAATTTTTTGCGCAGCGAAAATTTGGAAAATATAAAATTCTAGCTTAACGTTCTATGTATGTATATATAAATATAAATATGTGCCACGTGCCAGCAAAATTGTTCTGCGTGCCATTCCTGGCACGCGTGCCGTAGATTCGCCACCACGGGTCTATATTATTACAATTTCTAAAAATAATTTATTCGATTAATCGAGTATTTTCTCAGAATAAAAAATAATTGCATATTTATCAGTGGATCTAAATTTTAATTTTTAATATGTGACATAACTAATAAAATATCCAAATATTTATATCACGAAAAGTTACACGAAAGTGAATGGCCATTTTAGGGATGCCATAATTGCGATGATGGAGTCGCAATGAATTTTATCTTAAATCGTTTAAAGGTGTCGGACGTTCAAACTTCAAAATTGTGTCCGTAATAATTTTTGAACTATTTGATTGAATTTAAGAAATTTAGCAGGATAATCAGCTTTTTAAAGTAAGATTAATTAACCTTATAGATTTACTGGTTTAGAAATGACTAAAGTAGGACAATCATGCATTAGGCTGAACTAACTCGGACCACAACAGAACCACGCCACAACCACAAAACGGTGGTTGCTTGAGGACGCTCGTGAATTATAATTATATTATTGATAATATAGAAATGCATAAATCTAACTCAGACGGACCACTAAACTGAAGTCGGTTTCAACGGCTGTCGCAACTTGTGGTCGATATCATCCACAAAATTGTGGTCCTCAGTGGTTGAGCGCAACTCAAAAACAGTGCGACATACCGACCACTAGCCTCCGACAGCGCTTCCTTTCAATTAGCAATCGGTAACGGATTGCGCACATATACGTGCAGTCCCTTACCGACTGCGCATATAAGTGGTTCGCGAATGGCTGATTTCGGCAACAACCCAACCACATGGTAATCACCATTTTGTGGTCATGTTGTGGTTCAGTTGTGGTTCGTGTGAGTTCAACCATAACTATTATTGGGGCCGACTCACTCGAGAAGTTGTTCCTGTGCAAATTTGAACATAGAAGTAAAAATATCTTTTCCTTCTTATATTATTTTATATTTAAGAATGCAAAGATTATATATAAATTCAAATAATCAGTAATAAATTAAAAGAATTGTACAGTTTATATTTGGTTTAACTGACATTCGATTACTTGACCATTGTACTAAATTTCATTAAAAAACCAATAAATAGCTCATGATAAGTAGTGTATCACAAAAACTTGAATTATCACCGTTCTTAAAAATGTTTTTAACGCCACTTTCCAGTCTCGTCAATTTTTAGGTGGCGGGGCTATTTCAGTCTCTATTGCAGGTTATTGATCTGTGAAGAGAGGAGCCAAGACTGCATTGGATGGGAATCGAATTCTTCATGTAAATTTTGAAGATTGATTCGTTCTCGGGCCCTCTGTATGGATCTAAGCGTTTCCACGTGACCAATCCAGCTAACAATTTTAAACAATTGAAACGAAAGGGTTAAATAATTGATAATCTGATAAAGATGGAAAATGGAGTAAAAAGTAAAAGGAAAAGGCATTAAAAAGCACCATATCTTCGTGTTCTCTCTTGTTTTGGAGATTATGGCATACATTTTATCTTCGATTCCGACTTATAAAATTCCTGTTCAAAGCCTGTCGCTTTTGACAATATATCGAGCTAATGCTCTGATATTTTCCCGCTTCGGCTGAAGAGACGACCAATAAAGAGGTCAGATTAAAAAAAGGGAGTTTTTTTTAATCTGACCTCCAATTAACTCATTAACTCCAATCTTTCCATTGAGAATGATGCCCTGATTTCTAAACTCAGACACACTAGATTCAAAAGTTGGATACACACTGTTTCAAGAACCGCAATTTGGATTAATTGGAACTGGAATTTGATGTTGAGAATACATAACTCGTTTAGTGACGTCCTTTCAGTGCATAGACAGCATCAACTTCCTTATCTCATAATCTTCTTCTTCTATAGTTAGTATAGAGGTTGCAGCTGATGCTTTTTCAGCATCCATATGTGCATAATGCACATATAAATAAATTATAACAATCCTCCAATGCAAAAACAATATAATTGAAATGTCTTTCTCTTCTTAGAAACTTTAATATAAATTATAAATTAGTTTACACTATCATATTATTTATATAGTATCTTAAAGTTTTTTAAATTTGAAGGATACTTTATAAAGAAATAAACATTTAAAATATAAATTAGGATTTTACATATTGAAGTTATTAATTGATAAATATTATAAAAATTATTAATTTTCTTTTTAAATTATATAAGTAATAATAATATATATAACTACAGTACATTAGTTATTATATTGTGCTATATCTATTTTTATCAAGAATGATTTTTATATTCTCATTAATTCTAATAAATTTGAAAAGAGAGGGGGCGCAATTGAATTTGTTTACCAGCTGATAATCGTGGAATATTTTAAGAATCATTTCTAATATATTTAAAGCGTATAACAAGTAAGTTATGGCCGTTTATATTTATAATTTTTGATAAGAGTTTTCCTATTTTCTGTTCAATATATTATATGTTCTGCTAAAAATTTCAAAAAACGTTTTTGCGTGTTACTCTATACCCCAACTTGCTTATCCTATATACTTTATACATCGTATCAAAATAATATCAATACAATTTTTTAAACAGCAAAAATGTACTATTGAGAAAAATAATTTTCAAAATCATTATATTTTAAATAAATTAAAATGATTTCAACATCGAAATTTATAAATGACTTGCAAAACAAAACTTAAGTAACAACAATCCAACTACAAAATTGTTTTGCATGTACAATCATACTCATATGTAATTAGAAACTGTAATTATTTCTCCATTTATAAAGGTGAGCTTAAATGCTGCTTAAATAGAAATCGACTTTTTAGAATATGTTGTTGATAGTCTATATATTTTTATGTTAGATATCGATTATAAAATTCTCTCTCTGCATTTTCTTGATAATTAAGTTAATAACTTTATCGGCATTTATCCAATAAAGTTAATTTAATGGATAAATGCTGATTATAATTTAATGATGAAAATATAATTTTAATTTACCTGGAGATTGACTGTATTTTGTGCATATTGTTTGAATAATTCAATATAATATAATATATGTGGATCAATTCAATATGAATGTATTAATCATTTTATAGATTTTTTTTGATATAATCCTTAAATAATTAAAATATTTAAAAATATATATTTCAAACATGAATATTTTTTTAATTTTTTAATTTAATAAATGTAAGGAATAATTAAAATTGGAGATATGCAAGTTGAGTCATAAATTAGTTTTGAGTTGTCGGGTACAGAGTCGAACTTTTGCATAGGAAGTGGAGGCAGCCACCTCAGGCCCCAGAATCCAGGGGACTCCTTATTTTATGATAGTAATACATATTTAATTTTTTAATACAATTTTTAACAAGATTTATACTGCAACAATGTTTCTGAATCTAAGAATACATGTACAATTAACCTGATAGTTTTATAATAGACTATAAATACTGTGAATACTACTAGTTCTTCGGTAAATAATGTAACAAAATTCGAAGAATCTTTGAATCAAAGAAACACAATGTAATAACAATATATCACATATCAGAGTAATGCTTAGTGAGGGTGTAGAACAGCACTGTATCTAGATATTTTATCACCTAAGGCCACATCATATATTGAATGGATTGCTCAATGTTAGAAAAACAAAGTTGTCTGATACATTGGTTTTCTCCATCACCAACATAGTGGATGCAAACATAAATTTGATGATACAGCAAATTGACTTTGTTTTGGTGGCCAGACATATTCCATTTATGTTAATAAGTTGTGATTACCAGATCCTAATAATTAATAAAAAGAGTGTAGTACCCCAATATTGAGTATTATACCATGTGATCCCACCACTTCAATGACTTCATTTTTGCTGGCAACTGGCCATTAATGCATTCCATCCAGTATGAGTAGCACAAGAGCAACATTAGAAAATGGTACCTTCTCTCTCTTCACTCAAGCACATTAATACATAAATATATCTAATACTTTTGAACCAGGAATGTAGTGATGTCAAATACATAATAACTGAGAAATATATAAAATACTTTATTTGTTTTTTTCAAAGCAACAAATGGTTAACAAAATATTACCGAAAAAAAAAATACATTTATAATAGATATAATAAAAATGAACTCTATTTAATATAATAAATATGAACTATACTTTAATTTTTCTTGCTTTCAAAGAGGCAAAATCATTAATAATTGTTTCTAAATCAACTTGACTAGTGATCCCCTGTTCAGTTGATAGAATTGCCATGTTAGATAATTTTTCTTGGGCAAGTAGTATCTATGTTAAAAACAATAATTATAAAACATATTTATGATTATGATATCCTGATTGTGATATGCCAATGTGGGGAAAATGCGAGGGAGACAAATATTTTATTTAAATAGATTGTCATTCAATCATGTAAATTATAACAATTTAATTTGCACTGTTTTCTCTCTCCCTTGATAAATATTTTATCTGTTAGAAAAATACACCATTATGTTTTTGTGTTTGATTCTACAGTACGAAATATTGTCAAGCATCAACAATATCTAGGATGAGGTGAATGAGTCAGTCCCCTAGGGTGAAAATTATGAGATGGTGTGAAAATGCAATTGCAACTATTGCAACTGCATATTTCTGTCCTCTCATTATTTCCACCTCACTCATCTCACCCTAGATTGATGCTGGGATAGAAACTCATAATGTAATTTGTGATAAAATAGCAGAGAAATTTCTAAAAGAACAAATATTTATTGTTTTGTTCTTTTAGAAAGAACAACAATAAATAGATGTTTTTTTAGAATGTATATAATTTATTTATACTATATTAATGAACAGTGCTCGAAATAATTTCAAAAATCTAGTAGCCAAAAAAAATTTTGATCGCCAACACCTTCTCTTCTCCCCCAAAAAAAAGGGAAAAAACACTTGCATAAATTCACCAGCAAATACGTTTTTCACAACAGGATTGGGAAACTACCACGTGGTATGCGAGTTGTGCTTTTCACAACAACCATGTCGAAAGTATCACGTCATATTTACATTCAAACATTAATTTCAGGCAGCGATATAAATACATGTCATTTCAATAAACAGTTACTAGACCATTCACTAAGATATTTCAGAAGTTCACAAAATTCTCCACAACCACACGTGATCAGCATGAAACAATGCGAACGGCAAACGATCTTATTTTCTTCTTCCTCTATCTTTCTGAAAATTCTTGAAATCAATTGAAGCACAAACATAGATTAAAAACTAATTTATTTAGAAAACGTTTTCGGCTATTCGATAACTTTCCAAAAATTACCTGCGTTAACAAGTGAATCAACATGCACCTTGCAAATCTTGCTGGGGTACCGACAGTATTAAAAATTCCAGGGGAATTTCGAATCCCCCTTTATCTTATCCCCTAATTAAAGGCTCCTGAGTTCATTGGTGAAGATCCCATGATCCAGGGGAATTTCAAACCCCCCCTTTATCTTATCCTCTAATTAAAGGCTCCTGAGTTCATTGGTGAAGATCCCATGAAGGGCAAAAGCCCCATTCTCAAGTTATGGGGCTCCAAAGTCAGTGCTTGAAATCACGTTTCTCTACAATTTTCTGCAAAACTTTTACAGATAATCGGATATTTTAAACGATTTTAGATGTATCTTATTATTCCGAATTGATTGCAATCAGTTTAAATAAGTTACGACCTACCTTTACGAAATTACGTAATTTTTTTCACTTACGACGATATATCCATTCCGAAACATCGTAGAAAAAGTTTCGGAACACTGCCATAGAAACATTATCTAATGTGTATATATATATGCTTGATGTAGGAGTGAGTAATGAAAATTTCTAGCCCTACCTGTTGATTGTATAACAGGAAAAACAAACACATTACCAAATTCAGCAGTAGATAAAATAAGTTTAGTATCTGTTACTGAGCTTGATGATGTGTTTTCTGCTATTTTAATTATTATGAAAGCAGGTAGTACTTTATGTTCCTTATTGGTTGTATAATTTTCAAATTAAGTAAAGTTTGCATTTAGGTTACATGCAAAGAAAAAAAATCCAAAATTCTAAAATTTTTTATTATAACTATCCCAAAAAATTGAAATTTAAAAAAAATATATTATTATCTATTGATAAAAATATCATATCTTTTAGTGGTTTGATTATTTAAAAATATTACTTTTTATTATTATGTTTTTTATTATTCATTTCTTTGATTTAAAATAGTTAAATAATAAAACTTCAAATAAAAACTTAATGCCTTGATGAACTAAAATTAATAATCTTCATATTTTATGCCATTTTTCAAAATCTAATTTACTCAAATTAATTTCAACATCTTTCACCATTGGCAGCTTGTGATTTTTACTAAATAGCCTTTTTTCAATCTTAATCCTTAATTTTTGACAATTATTTTCAAAGTTATTATTAGTCTGTAAGAATAATAACTTTATTTCCAATATGATGGATCATTTAAAATGCTTCATATATAGAAAGATATTCCTGAATCCAATTGATTGGAGTTCAGGCATATTGTCTCATCTCCAAACAGGATAACCAAGAGGTGAATGAATTAAAATGCAGAGCCCTTAGTCTGTATTTTAATTCATATAACAAGAATTAAAATTCAGAAAATCAAAATCAAATAAACAAAAGAAATTTTGCAACTGATGAGAAGAAAAGTGGATTAAGCAAAGTATTTATTAGAAAATAAGAAAAAATTTGCAGACACTACTACTATAGATCATTTTGTTTAAATCTATTCAGTTTGTTATGAAAATTAATAATAAATTCTGTTGTTAAAATCAAAATAATAAATAAACTTCAAACACTCTCATTAAGGATGTTTCTATGAAATTACAGTAGATCCTTACTGAGATTTCTGTTTTAAATATTAATAATTTTATAAAAGTTCTCTGTAGAATGATAGATTTAAGTTATTTGTGCTCTTAAGCAATATATTTATATATTGGATTTACTGTTTAAAAAATTTATGTAGTTTTAAGCACTTCATTTTTATTGGTATCCCTAGGCAATTGTCTTTATTTATTTATACCTACGTTTGCCTCTTACAAGGGGAGGTTTAGACATTTGAGTCACCGATTTTTTGAAATATTGCATACTTGTAGTAGTCCCCTAGGACAACATAATGTGTGAGCAATAAAGTGCACTACTCAAGCATTGTCGAGAAAATCGCGAGAGAAGTTTCGTATTGAGTTCATATATTCTAAAATTTAATTAATTGGAAGTTTCGTATTGAGTTCATATAATCTAAAATTTAATTATAATTCGAAGTTTTCGTATTGAGTTCATATATTCTAAAATTTAATTAACTCTCGAATGTGTATTAAGTTCATATATTCTAAAATTTTAATAACTTTCGAATGTCTCAGTAGCATAGTGGTTGAAGATATGCTTTCATAATCACGTGATCGCTGGTTCAATTTTTAGCTTTGACAATTTTTTTATTTTTATTTATTTATTTTTTATTATTATATTTTTCTCTGTTGTTTTATATAAATACAGTTATTTATATTTTTTTATTTGTTTTAAATATATTTATATATGTTTATATAAACGATGGTTTCTATATATTTTTTGTCAATAGATGACGCCACTTTCTTCAATGGTTTCTATAAATTTTTTGTCAATAGATGGCGCCACGTTCTATTCTATGGTTTCTATATATTTTCTGTCAATAGATGACGCCACTTTCTATTCATTTCTATATATTTTTTGTCAATAGATGACGCCACTTTCTATTCTGTAAGAATATCTGACTTTCTGACTGTAAAATAAGTGTGGTGCATTTGAAAATTACTTATCTCCGCATTTGTAACAAATAATGTTCTGTAAAAATACTAACTTTCTGATTGTGTGGTGCATTTGAAAATTACTTCTCTCTGCATTTGTAACAAATAAAAACTATTCCGAATGACTTTCGTCGATAAAGTTTTTAACAATCATTAAATGTAATAAAAACCAAACAATGTTTATCAAAATCAGTTCCACGAGGTTGAAGTTGATTCACAATTAACGAAACCAGTACGCTATTGAGACATTCGAAAGTTAATTAAATTTTAGATAATATGAACTCAATATGAAACTTCTCGTGAATTTTCTCAACAATGCTTGAGTAGTGCATTTTATTGCTCACACATTATATTGTCCTAGGGGACTACTACAAGTACTTTATTACTCACACATTATATTGTCCTAGGGGACTACTACAGGTGTCCTTTATTACTCACACATTATATTGTCCTAGGGGACTACTACAGGTGTGCCAAAAAATTGGTGACTCGAATGTCTAAACCTCCCCTTGTTAGTAAGAAAAGCTAGCTTCAAACAGCTTAGCACTGCAACCATCCAGTGATCTATTGTGTACTACCTAAGCATCTGTCTAAAATATATTTTATATAAATTTTTTTTGTTTATTTATGACTGATATATTAAAAAAAATGATTTTTATATTGTTAAAAAAATCTTTTAAATAAATTTTTCTTATTTTGATAATTTTAATTTTTAGGATGCATTCATCTGAAAAAGAGATCCCCAGAGAAGAATTTCGTTTTTTTTGCTGCCATGTTCGCACTGGAACAATCATTTTAGGAACATGGCATTTAGTAAGTTATGAATGTTAATTAATAAAATTGTTAATTTGTATGTTAATCTCAAATATTATAAATAAATTATGAAAAATTCAGATTAGTTCTTTTTCACCTAAAAAATTCCCATTTATTATTTTTATAAAAATAATTATATATATAGAAGAGGGTCAAAACTATAAATGAAAAATAATAGAAGTAAGTTTACATTTACATGAATATTTACGCTTCAAACTGATTGTCAGCATTCTGACTTTATTTTATGAATAATTTGATATAATAGTATTGAATATTCTCTATTAGACTCAATTTAATTTTGAAAAAAAAAAAAACAGTTTTTAGACTCAATTTAATTTTGAAAAAAAAAAAACAGTTTTTAGAAAATTTCAATAGTTTACAAACTTTTATATAATTTTTAAATTCATCATCAAAAGTATCTACAGATTTATTAGACCTGATCTGACAAGTGATTTTTTTTGTAATGATGATGCAAAATTATTTTATGAACTAAGTATTGCCATAATGCTTCCTACTATGTATTTATGTAATACAACAAATGTAATACAACAAATTTATTTTAAATAATAATTATATATATATATATTGCGAATTTTCCTCTACATATCCCATTGTTTAACTGCTTTTGATCAAATTTGAAATACAGTACTGTTTAGGCATATTCTAGTTCAACTAAAATCATCTGAAAATTTTGACCCAATTGGGCCAAAATTAAAAGAATTTATAAGAGGCTGACTCTTCTTTAAAAATGTCTCTAAGTCACATCGTTCAACCAATTTCGAACAAATCTGGAATGTAAATATTTCCTATGTCATTTAAGGCTTTCTAAAAAATGCAGCCCAATAGGGCCAATATGTGGAAGGTCCTTTAAACATTTATTCTTTTACTCGTCGCATCGCTCAACCGATTTTGACCAAATTTGACATATGTATGTATATTATTTTACTAAATATTTCCTAAAAATTTCGATTCAATCAAATTAAAAATAAAGAGGGTATTTAACGACATATTAACATATTGCTATTAGACTGTCTTTTTCAGAAAAAAATAGTTTTCATCTAAAAAATAAATGATATCCCTTCAAAAGCATCTAATATGTAAAAAATAAAAATAAACCAAAACTAAGCAATTATGATATTTGTTGCAATTTAGACGTTGATTACTTGATTGACAATTTAAAAAAAATAAAACAATAATGTCAACCAAAGTGATCATATCTAAATTTTAACAAATATCCTAATTTCTTAAGCATTATACTTTTTCTAAATATGTAAAATAATAAGATATACTTGATTGGATACTAATTTCCTTTTTCTAAGTTTATTAATTGAGCTCCGATTTGAGTATCTTATTATTTTACATATTTAGAAATACTTGATTGGATACTAATTTCCTTTTTCTAAGTTTATTAATTGAGCTCCGATTTGAGTTAACCATGAGTGCTTTAAACTCGTAGTTAACTCATACCAGAACTCAATTAGTAAACTTAGAAAAAATGATTGTTATCTTAATTGCTTTTATGCTTATTTAGATATTATTAAATATACTGATATTAAAAAATGTGTTTCAAGATAAGCTTACATCAACAACTAACGTTGAAAAAGCAGTAAATGTAAGCTGCCGACCTATTTACATCATTTGAAACGTATTAGCTTACAGTCTACTGTAAATGGATTATAAAAATGATCCTATTTTTAGTTTACTCTAACGTGATATCTAATCGTTTATTATTGAGCGAAAAATTACCGATTCTGTTTCAGAATAATGTCTGTGTTCAATACTATATCAGCAAATTTCTATATATTTTATTTTATTTTTTTGATTGGGAAAATAAACCTGAAATAAACGAGGACGAAAATATTTTCAAGTACACGTTTACTCCTTTTTTTATGTAAAAGCTTGTTTACTTACAGTAGTTCGTTATCAATCGATAAACGAGCAACTCAATATGCAAATTAAAATTTATAACTTCGTTATATAAGTTGTTGTTTTAATTGAATTTGAAACTTTTTGAATGTTAGTAAATATTTTGTAAATTATGGTTTCATGCTTTTTTTTTGTCGTGATATATTATAGAAGATATATATTTTTTGCTTGTGATTAATGTGGAAAAAATGCTGAATACAATGGATATACAATTTTATATTTATCAATTATTTATTATACAGACATACTCCGGAATTATATTGCCTTAGGTTCTAGACCTGCCATTCTCAACCTGCGGCCCGGAACTCACAGTCATGAATTTAATGAAAGCGCGGAATTCTTCTCCCACATGCAAAAAAAAAATAAAAATTCTGATACTAAAAATTTTTTTAAATCTGGAAAAATTAGAATTTTCCTAATTTGCTAGGTCCTCCTCAAAAATTTTACAGGTCATAGGTCAGTTTGGAAAATATTGACCTATGGCATTCATGAATTGAGGAGTTAAGAGTTTTTTGTGTGCGATTTTTTTCAGAAATCAGACTTTTTCACGTGACACCAACCGGTTGCCCTTGGCTGAAGACCGCTTCTGTCGATAACCAACATATCTCAAACAAGAGTCGGCAAAGAGCATGCGCATTCTTTCTTCGTTTCGTTAGACTATGAACGGCTAGACATCCAAAAGAAAAGGAACGGAACATGTTCCTTTCCTTTTGCTTTTCCGTTCCGACCAACTATGAACCGGCCTTAATTGCCACAAAAGCCTAACTTGCAAAAATAAATAACAGGTACATGTTTTTCAACTTATAAATAACAGGTAGTTATGTTTTTCAACTTTAAAAATTTTTTACTTTGTATTTTATGTTGAACTTTGACTAATAAAAATATTAAAATGCTTGTCCATAAAAAATAAAAAATTGGCAATTTCAGTTCTTTAAAGTCAATCGTGTAGGCCTAAATCCGCCATTCTCAACCTGCGGAGCGGCAAGCTTTTACGTTCGACCCGGAACGCACAGTCACGAATTTAATGAAAGCGCGGAATTCTTCTCCCACATGCAAAAAAAATAAAAATTCTGATACTAAAATTTACAGGTCATAGGTCAGTTTGGAAAATACTGACCTATGGCATTCATGAATTGAGGAGTTAAGAGTTTTTTTTGTGTGCGATTTTTTTCAGAAATCAGACTTTTTCACGTGACACCAACCGGTTGCCGAATGCTGATATAGTATGTTGCGGCCCGCTTAATATAGCAAACAAATGTATGCGGCCCGGGGGAAAAAAGGTTGAGAACCACTGGCCTAAATAATAAATGAGAGTTAGCTTTGTTTTCAATTTGTCTTATTATATTTTCTCGACAGAAAATAACAATGATATTGTTATTTCCTATCAAGTAATAAAAATATGCATTATGTTCATCATAATAATGTTTTTAATCAATTCATGTTTTTAAGCAATTAATCAACAATTTTTGTATTCACGGTATTACGACAAATACAAAAATAAAAAACCTAACTAGGTACCTGCTATTTATTTTTGCAAGGTAGGCTTTTGTGGCATTTAGAATTACGCAAAATGTTATTCTTTTTGTACAAACGTAATTTAGATATACAGTACAATGCTTCGTGCATTTAAAGCGGATTTAGCCCTATATACGTACTTCCACTGGCGCAGATTTGCAGCCTTCCTGAATGAGATTTGTTTATCCTTACGGATATTCTGTAAAAAAAGAAATTTCTGCTGGCAAATATAGAACTCTGAGCGGGAATACAGGAGAAATGAAGATATTTGTTTTATCTGTTTGCCACTTCGGGTTTTGACTAGGAAAAACTAGAAATTCCGAGCTTTGAGGCGATTTTTTAGAAGTCAGACTTTTTTCACCTGACACCAAAGTTGCCGACTGTTGATATAGCATGTTGCGGCCCGCTTAATGTAGCAAACAAATGTATGTGGCCCGGGAAAAAAAAAAAAGGTTAGAACCACTGTTCTAGACTGATGCCATAGCTCGAAAATGTTCATAAAAGTCAAAATACTGCCTTTCCCTCTTTATCAATGCATATAATGCACTGCAATTACCATACATATATGCATATGTAACATAAATGTAGCATTTCTAACTAAAATAAATACTATAGGTCTTATTTTTGAAGTCGGCCGGATGGCAGCTTGGTAAAACTATGGCTTACCATGCTGGAGGATCGGGTTCAAATCACCTACAATTTTTCAGGAGGGGTCCGGGCCCGTCTCATTGAATCTCATCCTTCAACCATCTGGTTGACCCCATCATGAGTGTTGGCCAGCCTGTAATGGGCACTGTAAGTGGCTGCCGCCAGATACAGAATATCCTTCATGCGATATGGTGGTTTAACCAAACTAATCTAATCTAATCTTATTTTTGAAAAAGTGAGCATTCTGTTTTTTCAAAAATATGCTGCTGAAGAGCCATAATTCCAAAATAAACACTGAAACTTTGGGGAATGGTGGCAATTCGAAATGTACGTAAGTCGAGGAGCCATAACTCCGAATGTGACTATATGATGTTTCTTTAAATGGAAATTAAAATATTTGGAATGATTGGGAAGTATATCGTCTAGTGTTTCTCACTCTGGGTTCAGCGAACGATCGTGATTTGTAAAAAAAAAAGACTTCTACCTATACTTTTGACTTGTATTAGAGTTGATAACCTTTGTGGGAAGGAGGAACCACATAAAAAAGGCTAATAAGTTGGCCAAAGTAACCTGATTTGTAGAAGAAAAAATCATTCTCTACTTAAGTAGCATTGACAATTATCGGATTATTATATATACCACTTATTGAAGATAATAACATACTGTGAATTAAAACTATAATAATTTTCATTTATGCATGGGCTCCTGAGGTATAATAATTATTTCACACGTTCCTTCAGGATAAAAAATGGTTGAGGAAGCCCGATATAGACTATTAATTGCTAAGTGTAGTAATTTAATAATCATTTATCCTTTGTTTGTGGGAGTATAAAAATTGTGTTATTATTAGATGCTTATTAATTATATAATAATTTTTATTGTTATAAAATTGTTTAAAATTATATATTGTTCTTTCAGCTGGATACACTTAGTATTTAATCTATTAGTTCAGATTTTAGTGGGAATTCCGTTAGAAATGGTCCACGGTTCCCTCCGTATAGGCACAGTTTATATGGCTGGTGTTTTAGCAGGTAATTTAAATTATATATCAAAATATTTATTAGTTCAAAATTTAGATTTTATTCATATGCATAACTTTTAAAATTAATTATAGATTTAGAATGTTGTAACAGATTATTATATGTACGTGTAAATGATATCAGTGATCTAATGATATATTGTGTATGACGTCAGAGTTTTTATATTCTATTACGTAACAATCATTCTTGTTTATTTTCCACGTCCGTTTCTTGAGAATTAGGTGTAGAAATGCTCAGAACTGAATTTCTCTCAATTGTAAATACAGTGGATTCCGCTTAATTGGCACACGTTGGGAGTAAGCCATTTTGGCCCAGTTAAGCGGCTGCCCCAATTAAACGAAATAATAATAAATTCTAAAATAAAATATGTAATTCGCCCCAATTAAATGAAGTAGTAATAAATTCTAAAATAAAATATGTAATTCGTATGGGACTAAGCCATTTTGGTCCAGCTGTCATCATTAAACCAAGTAATAATAAATTCTAAAATAAAATATGTAATTCGTAGGGATAAAAAAAATAATAATTAGGTACCTATTGTAATGCTTTAATAAAATTTAAAAAAATAATAATTAGATACCTATTTTAAGGATTTATTAAAATAGTAATAATTAGGTACTATTTTAATGCTTTATTAAAGTAGGTACCTAATTATTAGTTTTTTACCAATTAGGTACCTATTTTAATGCTTTATTAAAATAGGACCTCTAATAATTAGGTACCTATTTTAATGATTTATTAAAATAGGTATCCTAATGTAATTAGGTACCTATTTTAATGCTTTATTAAAATAGGTACCTAATTATTAGCTTCTTACCAATCTCCTCTGACTTCGTCTTCAACACTGGGCCGTTGATATTCACGCCTCGCTCGCTAACTATAGAAAACCATTGATCTAATGCTTCTTTGACTTCTGCATCCTTTCCATCATTCTGGATCCTTTCTTTTAGATGTTCCCGGAATTTCTTTCTATAATGCCCACTCCTCACGCAGTTGATTTTCCTGTAGGAAACGCACTATGGTAGATTTTGGTTTATTTCATCAAGTCTACGATAGCTTGTATTAAATGGCAAGCTTTTAATTTTATCCAGCCAAGTAATTTTACTCGAAAATGTAAAATCTTTTCTTGACATCTTGGCAAAAATTTAAAAATTTTAAATAAAATCGACACTGTAAATGAATATCGCTATGTACAGTAACGGTAGACTCTTAAGTAGAGACACACTTGCCGGACTCACGACGATAGATAACTGATTCTCATCAGGCTTGTGTTGCCGAATACAGCATTGTTATGCATTATTTATCAACGATGATATTTACTTATAATTTTTGCTAAAGAATAGATATTTATATTAGTGCTGCAACAGTGTGTTGACGATGTGTATAGTGTGATGCGAAGAAACAATCCGCTCCATTGTGTTAGTCTGTATTGTCTTGTAGAAACGTTTAACCTGAAAAATTATCAGTACTATAAAATGTTATAATTTTTATATAAGGATTTTTTAAGAAAGCACACAATAAGTATTAGTATACGTGGTGTTGCCATACAAAAAAAAATCCCTAAAATATATCAAAAATTGAAAATTCCTTTTTTGCTACTTAAAAATCCCTAAAATACATCAAAAATTGAAAATTCCTTTTCTGCTACTACAATTAAGCGTTTAAATTATGTATTAGTTTATTAGTTTTGTTTCCGTTCTTTGAGATTTGGCCCAATTACGCGGCTGTCCCAATTAACTGGTGGTCCAATTAACTGGAATCCACTGTATTTGCAAACGTGCCTACTATAAAATGGCATTTTTTATATTAGTTTTTACAGTTGCTCCTAGATGTCGCCAGTAAGACGTAATAATAAAATCACTCTCATTATTATTATTAAATACATAATAATTCTATTATTACATATTAAATGCATAATAATTAAAATATATATTCAAAATAAATTTTGAAACATTTATCAAATTTCAATTCGTTTCAAAAGTCTGTACATTAATATTAATTTATATAAGGTGTCATTTTTACGGAAATAAATATTTATAAAAAACACTCATTTTTAACTGTTCAGATTTTCATGAAATTCGATTTTCTTTAACATATACTATGTCTGTCAGAAATGTGATTATTAGATTTGTAATACAGTATACTCCCGATTAACAGGCATTGTCGGGAAATAAATTAGCCTGGATAATTCGCAAAATAATCAAAACAATCGGAATTATAAACAAAATGCATTTAATATTATATAAATAAATTGCATATATAACCAAGTGTTTTATAATTTATTTAAAAAAGGAAAAGGAAACAAGAAATTAGTTTATTTGAAGCAAAGAAATATTGCAATATTTGTAATTTTTATTTGATTCTAATTTTTATCGGCAATTATATAAGATAATAATAAAGAAATTTATTTGGGGCCTTTAAAGATCGTTCAGATAGCGTATCCAAGATAAAAACATCGATAATAAACTATCAACTTCGATTTTTGATCACTCGGATAATCGAGAGTCTGCTAATAGTGCAAACGCAATGTGTTACCGGTGAAAAAGTAAATTGGAAATTATTATTACGTCATAAGACAAAAAATGTGATGTAATAATGATTATAACTCTTGAAATATTTCGAACGTTGTTCTTTCATTCACTAGCTCAGTGTTTTTCAACCTTTTTCATTGAGTGGCACCCCTGATTGAAAAATAAAAAATCGTGATTTGTAGATGCTATAAAGGCATAAAAAATGATCTGATTCATAAAAAATACAGCAACCCATAATTCCATCCCAAAGGATAGAAAAGGGAAAGCTAAATCTCCAATGTTTGTTTTAGAGCTTAAAAATCATTGTGTCTTGACCATTTGAGTGTTTCATGCTAAAAAATATCCCTTCACATATTGATTGCCTCTATAATTCCAATTCTGTATCCTTTTTTGTAGAGGGGACAAAAAGAATCTCAGTTTTGAGTCCTTCCCCTGGCTAAAGGAGCTCCAGTTCTATCAAAACCAAGATACAAAGTATTGTGCTGATGGTTGAGTGACACTGGAGTAGTGAAACATGCAATATCATAAACAACCCCTTTGAGGCATCAGGCAAAACCTCATCATATTTAGCTTTCCACCTGAGTATCATATGGATAAAATAAGCAATTGTACAGGCTAATAAGCCCATATATGTCTATATAAGATTGGGCTGATCTAATTGGTTCTAACAAGTGAGATTGTACATGACTGCCCATCAGATTACCATTTAGCAGTTGAGACACTGAAATATTTTCAGACCTTTATCCATCATCAGTAATGTATAATAAAATAACTGAAGCCCAATATAGTATCATAGTCATAAACCAGGAATGTAATCCAATCATTAGAAATGAAGGAGAATTTTGCATTGTCCTCTTAATGCAAAATTCAAGGAAAAAATCACAGTAAAATTAACCACATCTAGAATACATTTCCCAGAAACATACATCATTAGAATATGTGAGCAGAAAGAAGGCTGGGCAAAACAAATTAGAGCACATCATCAGCCAACAAAGATAATTTCACACCAAATTTTTTAAATGCAGAACAATAAGGAGTTATTACTGGATGCTTAAATAGTTTTGTTAGTCAGCAATTTGTCTAGATTTCTTTCTACCTGCATATATTAGCACTGTATTTCGAAACAATATACCCAGATCTTCCTTGCTTATACCATGATCATTTTCTGTGAACTTTGTAATAAGCGGCATGCTTTTCTTTCCTTCATTTCTATTGGAAATGAAGGAAAGAAAAGCAATTATTTTGTATTTTACTTATAATAGTCAAATCCCAAAAAGTACTTTAATAAAGCATTTATTAGTTCAAATAAATTAGAATTGTTTTTATTTTTGTTTGATTAGGAATATTTTTAATAATAAATATTTTTAAAAATTAAAAAATGAATAAAACTTACCATTAAAGGATAAAATAATAAAATAATTAAGTGGCCAAATAATGCCCAAGGACCAAGCAAAAAACAGGAATATATAAGGGTTAAAAAAAACATTATGGGTGTAGCAAGTGCAAGTACTCCAGTGACTACAGACTCAAATAATCTTTCAATGTCATTTGTATAAAAGTTTATAATCTGTAAAATACATTAGTTTTTTTAATAATAAATAAAAATACATTTAATAAATTAAAATATAAAAATGAATTTTAGATTGATTTCTTTATATATCATTTTTTTAACAGTTTTTAATAAAAATATTTATTTTTTTTAAATATTTTTTTTTTAAAATATGGAAGTTGTTGTTTTTATATCTTAATATTAGTGTATTAAAATATAATTATTGTTTCCTATTCAAGAATATGAAAACTATGCAATAGCAAAAAAATTATAGATTCTTAAAAAGAGTAAAAAATTTTCTCTTTTTATCCTTTGTATATGAAGAAATAAATATCTGTTTCAAAATATCAAAAAATTTATGTAGAAAACTTAAAACAAGAAATTTTGTTTTAAGTTTATTTCTTTGTATAAACATGAAGAAACAAAAATGGTTCAATTAAAATATAAAATGATATTAAAATATTATCCAAAGATGCTAATTGACAGTTGAAAAAAAATATCTGTAATCTATAAATCAAGACTACGTAAAGAACATCAGAGAATAATTTTTATGTACTAAATGTTTTATATTAGATACAAAAATCTTTTTTATCTTAATAGCATTTATGCATACCTAAGATAAATCAAAGTTAAATTAGATTACAGTATATTCCTGATTATCTGGGTTGGATTATCCAAATTTTTGATTAACCAGAAGATAATCTGCAACTCAGAAGTGATCTTAATTATCAATTTTTTATTTTAAATGCAATATCTGAAAGATTTTTAAATGCTCCAGAGTCCTTTATTATATTTTAGACAATTGGTGATAAAAATTAGAATCAAATTAAAATTGCAAAAATTTCTTGCTGCAAATAAACAAATTTCTTGTTTCTCTTTTCAATAAATAATAAATCATTTAAATATATGCATGTATGTATGTATGTATGTATGTATGTATGTATGTATGTATAATTTATTTATTTTTTAATATTAAATGCATGTTATCACTAATTCCAATTTTCTAAGTAATTTGCAGATTATCTAAGGAATCAATTACAGTCAGACCTCCATATATCGAAATTGAAGGTGTCTTAGGAAAATTTCAATATATAGAAACCTGAATTTTCTCTAATATAGTATAGTAGTTAAGTGATATTTTGTCCGTAAAAGAATTCTGATAGTTGTAAAAATTGTTCATAATGCATCATTTTTATTATTTTACTACTTTTTCTTTTCCCTCTCCAGATACTCTTCAGGCAGCATCGTACATCCGATTTCAATTAAATTTAGCATATACAGTAGATTTCTTTTATTGCTTAAAATTATCGGAAATTTTTTATACAATAGAATCAAAAATAAAGAACCTATTTATTAACAAGTGTTCGTATATTATTGTTAGACGAGCCTTTCTCAAAGAAATCACTTTCGTCTAAGAAATAGATGCTATTCAACATAAAAAAATACAAGAAAAAAAATGGTTAAATATACTGAATTTGAATAGAAACAATATGAAAAATATTGAAAAATAAAGTAAGAAAAATTGTTATTTTTTATTTATTTTATGAAAATGATATTCTCTAACTATATAAAATTTATTTTCTTTATAGCAAATATAAATTTGTGATACTTTACTATATTTCATACTACACTGGTACAAAAATATAAAGTATCCAAAATAAACTTGTTTGGGCCTTCTAATACTTTAACAGTAATAATTTGTTTTCAAGTATGAAATTAGATATTAAAATACATTACAATTCTGTGTTACGAATTTTATTAATATGATCAAGTAGAAAAATTTTATTCAGTTGACGGATGAAATTGTTAGAAATGTTTTTCTGGCAAATTTCATTGATTAGCACCAGTTAATCTACTTTATTAAATTTGAAGTTATTTTGATCAATACATTTTATTGGCCATTTGGTAATAGTAATTTGAACTATATAAATTAAGAAAGTGTTCAAGAAATGTTGCATTTAATATAAAAAAATTGTTAGAACAACAGCTTTTTATGAATATTGAATATTAAAAAATCAAAAGATAAAAATCGAATATTAAACTGTTTTTTATAAATCATATATTATTTTAACTTGAATTAATATATAATAAGAGTTAAATTGATATTAACATATACAAATAAGTATTTAACATTTCTCTTTTCACGTAGTATATATGAAATCGTCATAGTCATCTATTTTATTAAAAACATTTTCTGCAATTTCTTTAATTCTTATTAAATTTGAAAATTTTGTCAAAATGTTTCTGTTCATAAATTATAATTATTTATACTTCAATATTCACAAAATTTTGATATTCCTTATTTGATCTATTGACAGATTTCCTGTACCAATCAATATAACTTAATAATTCATTATTATTGAATTATTTAACATCTCAAGTCCGTTTTTTCGTCCTCTTCAAATTTTTCCTCTATACAATTATACTCATTTTTAAAGTTAGCTAGATGGAATATAAACGGTATTTATGCCATATTCGTAACAAGCCAAGTTGCTCGGGAATTTCTAGTACAAATTTCTCCTATTTATAAATGAACAATAGTATCAATTATTACTTCGACGAGACGTCGTATATCTAATGCGACGATGTCCTCATCTTTGATATCTTTTAATCAATCTTAGAATTATCATCCCAATAATCATCTCGCATATCCGATGAAATTTGTTTGGGATCTCAGAATTATTAACATCGCACCTTAATAACATTCCAGCTTTAAATCTTCTCAAGAAAGAAGGATGCAACAATGCTCAATTCGAACAAAAGTCTAGCTCAAGAAGATAAACACGTGTTTTTGTTGAGATCCTAAAATGCTCCAATTCCTGGAGTGATTTTTAACCATGTTTGGCATTGCAATAATCCCATTATCAAATTTTCAAGAACTTAGCCCTGTTTTATGATGAGTTATATATTTTATTATTATAAATTCTTATGAAATAGCAAAGAGCACTAATGATTTTTTTAAAGTATTTTACAAATTAAGTTGATAATGATTTACTAATCTCTTCATTTTTGATTATTTTTAAAAAGATAAAATTTTACAACTATCCATTCTTTCAATTCAATGAAGCATTTTTGCAAATTGATTATCTATATCTATATTTTCTCTATATTTTAACTTTCTAAATTATAATTCTAATATAAAAAAATTGGAAATTATTTCCGCATACTAAAAAGTATGAAACTTAGTTATATAACGATTCACGAACAATTGTCTGTATTAAAAAAACACGCATCTGGAAATCATTCCATTTATAGTTATTTTTCAACAAAGTTTTAAATATTTAACATAAAAAACAAGCACTTTCATAACTAAATAATTTATTAGAATGATGATAACGATTTTGGCCATTTTTACAACTAATAATCTGCTATCTTCAGTTATATGGCTCAACTGAAACGATTGAAAACATTCTAATAAATTATTTAGAATGTGGAAATTATTTTTTGTGTGTTTTACTTCTAGTATACAGGTTGAATTTATATTGATTATGACGTTATTTCACAAAAAATATGGACTCCTTTAACTTGGTTGCAGTATTTCATTTTATGAATTATGCAAATACTAAAAGTACAGCGAAATGTTTGATATTACTATACTACCGAAAATATATATATATATATATAACTTATATATATATATGAGCTTATTATTTACGGAAAATGATGCTTTTCTAAAAATAAAAACTAAAAAAATTCATTATTTAATATACAGTAATTAATTTTAATGTTTTGATGTGCAAAAACAGCTTTTCTACCTTGTTACTTTTAGGATTGGAAAAGTTCAAGAATAAATATATTATACAATATAGTATTTAATAAACTTATATCTGATTTTATTAATATTATAATTGCTTATTGTTCCATTTTGGTGTATTGTTCCATTTTGGTGAAGTTTTCAAACTTCAAGAAACATAAATAATAATTCAGACAAATATTGAAACAAGAAAAAATAAGTTATGACGTTTTCAATCTTTTTAAAGGCTTTACACAATCTTTATATGTAACTTAAAATTTTTAGATAATTCTAATAAATTATTTAATGTATGCAGAATCAGAGGTCAGGGGTTCACATTACAATGCGCCTCATGTTTCACTAAAAAATATTAAATGTATTTGAGAGGATCTCTTAAATATTGTAGTTTAGTAGTCATAATACGCGTAAATCTGCCCCTGAATCTATAGTATAAAAGCTAAAAAAAGACATAAAATATGTGAAAAACTGCTTTAAAATGACCAAAAACGTCATGAATTTAAAATTCTTTTTCATTAGTTGTCTGAATGTTTTATTTATGTTTATTTAACTTCAATAAACAGATTCTTTTTATTCGATTTTCTTTGCTTTCTTAATGTTAGCGGAGAATCGTAAAAATATCGGAAGCAATGTTAAGTTACTTTTGTGGTAAGCATCACTATTTTTTAAATTGCTATTTCGAAACTGGAAAATACACTAATTTATTCATTATACATTAACATATTTTTTATTGTTTTGTATCATTTAAAATCTGTAAAATTTAAAAAAGCTTAACTGTTTCCTTTGAAATTGAAAATTTTGGATTTTAGATTTTTTTTATATATTGATATTATATTCGTCAGAAGAATGGTAGCCAGTAAAATGTCTACTGGCAGATTACGTCATAAATCTGATATTGACATCTGTTTAATTAAGTGTTACCATGGATATGCAATAATTATTGTTTGGTGATTACAACGATCGTTGGGTGATTATTATATTTGCTGTAGTGAATATAAAGGAAAAATTGAGATTATTGATTAAAATATTCTATATTTTCTTGATTATTCTGATTAATAGGGAGTCTACTGTATATGTAAATAAAGAAAATGTAAGGTAATAAATAGTATTTAAATTTAAAAGTATAGTTTACAGTAGTGCTTCTCAAACTGTTCACTATTCTCAAATAATAATGTATGATTTTCAATGAATCTATAATAATAATCTTTATAATAATTTATTATTATTTTCATTTCACTTATGCTGTAAAACATTTAGCAAGATTACAAGAATTTAACTATGACTTTTCATTTTCTATCTAAACAACAAGTGATTTGGCAAAACAAAAAATTTTAAGCACCAGTATACCCAATGAATGGCAGCATTGATTATAATGCTTAATTATCATGTCAATTTACTTATCTAATTTATTAGCTTTCAAGTCATGTATAGTATTTTTTTAAAATAATCCATAAATAGCATTTTAATATGCTTTATTAATATATTTAATAAAATATATCTTCTGTTTATGAAGTATCCTAAAAACTCACTGCTTTCTTGAAATACCCTAAAATCATAAACAATAAGTTTTTTTTAATATTCATTTTTGTTCTGTACAACAATAGCAATGAACTGTTTTTCTGCTACTCACTTTCTATTTATGACTGTAACTATTAAATAATGCTAATTAAGTATGTTATTATGTTAAATAAAGTTGCACAAAATTATTATAATCTTTAAAATGAAAAGGTTTTAAAAATGGTCTATTTTTAAAAGCTGTTTAATATATTTTGAAATGTTCTTATAAATGTTCTATAAATATTCTTTTGAGGTTAGCAAGTAATGATGGCTGAAAAGTCAAAAACATTCTTATAATAAATAGGTTTTTATTATAAACAACTTGCTTTAAGCTTATTGTTTATGATTTTGAAAAAAATTTTTTTTTTGAAATCTTGCAAGTTTATTATTGATAAAAAAAAATTATTAACAATTATTTTTTCAGATCTAATAAAAAAGTAGATTTTATGGTATTTTATTATTTTTTATTATTCATTATAAATAACGTAAAAGATAAACATAATACAATAAACAAAAACTTTCAGAAAGAACTAAAATTGCTTACTTTCCGAAGGTGTCATTTATTTAGTATTTGGAATTCATTGGTTTTGTGTACAATTTTGGCGTTAATATAACCAGAACGTTATCGTGATATCTATGATGTCACATCTCCGAAGTGTGACACAATCTCGATGTCACACATTGTTACCTCATCATGACGGCATAAATGAGCTGAACTTTTGTGACGTCATCCAGAGTTACAAGAAGATGACCTCACATATATGCTATACTGTCATAAATATTGAGATAAATAGCGGTATTAAGAAATCAGGTAAGCCATATATTACTTCAACACTGCTGACACTTAGCGCCATCTATTGGCGCTAAGTGTCAGCAGTGTTGAAGCAATAATATAAACTAAAATTGTAATAAAAATGAAATTCTATCCTGCAGGATTAGTCGATCTTATAGAATTAAAGAATGCGACATCGAGGTGTGGTTTAATGGCAAAACATCACTACCGAATTTCATGAAAATCTGTTAATTAGTTCAAAAGTTATTAGTGGAGGATAGACAATATTGGCCTGATCTTATAAGCTTCTATTTCCTTTGGAAAGTAGACAAAAAATAAATAAATATTATTTTTAAATCAATTATTATAGGAAATTTAATCATCGAATTCTTGATTAGAATTTTAAGATAATAATTACTGTATATAATTTTATGTAGTCTTACAAGAATAAAAATAAATTATGTCCATGAATTTGAATTAAAGATCATTTGGATGCTATATATAACATATTTACATTATATTATATTATAAATTCTATTAAAAATTATTTTTCCACAATTCGTAAATGACGATAGTGGGAGAACTTTCTCATTACATAAAAAGTATTCTATAAGATCAAATTGCTTAATGTAGATTACGCATAAAAGTAACTGAGATTCGCATATATTCTTCGTAAATGTTTCTTTTTATTTATAGATATAGACATTACTATGACAAAAAGAATGGAAAAATCGAAATTTCATAAATTTTGAGAACGAAAGGAGGTAGATTATGTTATGTATTGTCAGTTGGATGGATAAAATAGAGAGCCGCTGGCATATGCCAGAGGTACTGAAATATGGTAGTAGTACTCTCCATTTCATTGAATATCAAATTCATAGACAAATTTTATAGAACATTGAAAATGTCCTTGTAAAAAAGATTCAAAGTCAGAATCTGCCGAAAAATGCTTTGAAATGAGAATTTCTCCAAAAAAGAAGATTTCGATTTTATTAATTTATGATGCATCATTTATCACTATTAAAATTTTTTGAAAAGCTGTCTAATTCCAAATCTTCGTATTTTTCATTAGTTCTAGATAAAAATGATAATTCAATGATCTTTTTGACACTCTCCATTCCTAAATGGAATAAAAGGGTATATGAATTAAGTTTGTTCGACTTCCGTCCGTCAACAAGATAACAACATATGAGTTTTATCTAAATCGGATTTATTATCCGATTTTAGATAAAATGCATATATGTTGTTTAAATCACACTAGATGACAAGGCAATTAAAAGTGATCAATATCGGTTCAGTATGATCAATTCAATAAGAGTAAAGGTGTTTCATTTATTTTGGAGCAATATCTCGGGTAAATATTATCCCATCTGATGAAATATAAATACAATAATGTTGGAATCCTCTAGGGAATCAATCACATTGTAAAAGATCGATATTGAATCATATCAGGCGGGATGATTGTATCAAAACGATATATTATGAAATATTATCCAATTTAAATGAAATTCATGAATATCATTGAGATCCGTTAGAGCAGTGGTCTCAAACTCAAATTGCTTTGCGGGCCGAATGAGCAATTCCAAAGGAAATAAAGGGCCGAATATTTTTAAACAAAATTACAATGAAAAGAAAATATTTATTTGTAATTATTTCAGTTTTTTACAAAGATATCGCGTTATATAATTATGAGATTATTAAACAGTTTTATTAACGTTAAATTGTAATAATTTTCCGACTTTAACATGTATTTAAATAAAATAATAGCTAAAATATCTTCGCGGGCCACCAGTTTGAGACCACTGCGCTAGAGGATCGTGTACGCTAAAAATGATCAAAATCGGTTCGCTTATTAGATTCGCAATAATAAACAAATCGATTTTGATCATTTTTAGCACATACGATCCTTTAGCAGATCTCAATAATATTCGCGAATTTTATTTTTATTGGATAATATTTACGTAATATATACCATTTTGGTAAATAAACATCTTGCCTGATATGAACGAATATCGATCGTTTTCAATATGACTGATTTCCCAAAGGATTCCAATATTGTATATATGCTGTATTTCATTCAGACTAGATAATATTTATCAGAGATATTTCCCTAAATAAATAAAATATCTTCTCTCTGTTTGCTATATCCGATATCGATCATTTTCAATAAATTCGAAATTGATCATTTTGAATTTCAATACAAAAAAATGTGTAAAATTGAATAATGGAGATAGTCGAGTGATCAATTTATCGATTTTTTTTTTACATTAAAAGATTTGATATACCCTCCAAAAATTTAAATCACTAGTTTAGTTGATATAAATTACTAAAACTAAATAATTTAACTCGTTATTTTCAGGTAGTTCATATTCAAACTTAACCTTGGGATTATATTAATTTTATTTAAAATTCCAAATGTGCTTATCAATTTAAAATTATAAATAAAGAAAATCGTATCGATGAAACTAATGAAGAATTTTGCAATTATGTGATACAATTTTTTTTTCATCGATATTGATTATTATAAACTCGACTAGCTTAAAAATTATTACTGTTCCCATGGCAATTCCATCGGTTTGTTTAAAATATGTGCTAAAATTAAACAAATCGATAATCCGATTTTCTATATTGAGATCTTTAAAGTGAAACATTTATCATATAAAAGATGAATACTCTTTGGTAAACGAATATTTTAATTTCAGCCGATAAATAATGTGATCTGTAAAGTTTATTATATTTTAAAAATTAAACTGACATACAGTAAATATATATCATATATATATTCTTTAAATCTTACGTATTTAATATAGAAAATCGATATTTCAAAAATAAATGTTGTGATTAATCTATGGGAGAGTAGAGGGTAATACCATCTATACAATTTATTTGAAATACGAAAATCTATAATATAAAAATTACTACTTCAGAAAAGATAGTTTTATTTCATATAAGACTAATAGCCTATTATTAAGAAACAGTCAAATTAAACGATTATGAGAATATTATCCCAAGGTTTTCGGTTTAAATACAGGATATCACTCAGTAAGATATATTATGTTAGTTCTATCTATAATAATTTCCGAATATACTCTTCATGATAACACATTAAACAGTTTAAAATCAAATATTAACTTTCATTTATTATGTAAGCTTATATTAATTTAATATTAACAGTAAAATCACTGAAACAGAATTATAACTTACAAGTTAGTTATAGGAAATTTTAGAAATTTAGAATATTTTACTTATGAGCATGTTTAAATATAGGTTATTGTTGTATAAATTAAAAAGAAGATTCTAAAAGTTTTTCGATAAATCGAAATTAAGTTTAAAAAAAAAAAAAATTCAATACTAATTATACTTATTTGTAAATCTAATGAAATGGAAATTGATTTCTTCATCCTATTAGAATAAGTTAATTATAAAAGACTGAATTTTGAAAAAAGCAATTAGAAAAATAATTTATAAAGCATTTTCCTAGAAAAGTTAGTAGAATTTATCACTGGGAGATTTCTGAGAATCGTCCTTGATTATATAAAAGCTTCCAATTATGTTTGTTGTTTATGAATAGCATCGTGTTCACATAATAGTTTAAATGCTGAACTGATTGCATTTTCCGGAGTTTCAAAATTGAGAATGGTATAATTCTTTAAATTAAATTTAAATATAAAAGGAATTTAAATTCTTCTTTCCAATTTAATAAAAATTTATTCCTAATCAATTAAACTATTTTAGATTTTTTTATATCTTATAATAGAAAATGAACCCTTGTTTGTTTGTTGATAAAAGAAAAATCTCTGAAATTATAATAAAATTATAGAAATCCAAATATTGATATAAAGTTAAAATAAAATTACATTTATAAAAAATATTTGATTTAATGTTAAAATTTTTATAATTTTTTATTGAAAATATATCAATTGATAATAAATCAATTATTTATCGTACGTAGGAAAGAAAACAGATTCAGAACTATAATTCGCAATGCAAATTTAAAATAGATTAGAATAGTACATAAAATATGATTATTATAATTTCCGTAATGACATTTTGTTCAAAAATGTGAAAATATTTAAAACAATCATAAAATTTTCCTGTACAAGGAAGTTCTGAAATAACAGTAGATTAATTAGGAAGCAAGAAAAAATGATTGCAAATAAAGCAATTAGTGACTGGATTATAGAAGCATAAGCAGGGCTAAAAGATAATTATGCAAAACTTGAATTGATAAAATTAAAAAAATGATAGGAACTCACTGGTAAAAATATAACACAGTATATATCATCAATAGAACAACATGGTTTGTGTTTTCTTATAGAGATCATCATTCTTCAGTGAATTGAATATGGTGACAAGTACTACAAATGTGAGTTTGAACTATTATATATAGTAGAGTAATTCGAATTATTTGATCAAGAAATAGTGATAATATAGATTATATTAATTAAATTAAAAATAAATATATAAGCATACCTAAAACGGAAAACACACATAAAAATAGACGATTTCAAATCATATATTTCATCAAAATTTTTTCTCTGGAAAATAGGGAGACATCCTCATGCATTCTTTTCTATTTCGAGTGTTGTTGATAATGATAAAACATTATTTTAGATATATTCAATGCTTATCTACATAAGATTAAATGTACATATATATCATATGTGTGTGGGAGTCCGGGAAAATCGCCCCCTGTATTTCGCCTCCGACAATTCGCTCCCTACATTTCGCCCCAAGCACGTCATATGTGTGTGGGAGTCCGGAAAAATCGCCCCCTGTATTTCGCCTCCGACAATTCGCTCCCTACATTTCGCCCCAAGCACGTTTCGCCCCAGCACATTTCGCCCCCAGAACATTTCGCCCCCGGAACATTTCGCCCCCAGCACTTTTTGCCCCCAGCTATTTTCGCCTCCTACACTTTTCGCCCCCAGCACATTTCGTCCCCTGTAGATAATGAATAGGCTACAAAATTGCAAATATAGCCAACTTTCGATATCTGGAATTTTTATGATGTCTTTAAAACTGTTTAAAATGAATAAATAGGAGTGTGCGAAGTAAAAAGTTAATTATAATGTAGTTAAATGGTAAAAAGTTAAGAATTCGGCATTTTATCGCAAATTTACGTTTTTTATGAAGTCTGGCACTCCACAAAAAGTATATTCAGTTAGTAATTTTATAATGTGTTCAATATTATGATTTTTGTAATATTAAACATTAATCAATGCCGTATGTAATTGATACGCTTCATTATATAATCTGTCTGCCATCGATTTATAGATGAATTAATATATATATAAGACGCGTAACAAAGTTAATTCTTCGATAAAAATAAATTTACTTTTTATAACGCGTTATTGTTATTTTTTCTATAATTTACTAATCCAATATGTAGTCCTTGTTATCAGACACCCATTCAAAACAAGCTTCACTGATCTTATCCTAGAACTTCAATTGGGGACAAACTGTGCTATTGTAACTACAGTATAATATGGAAGTAGACTTGTTATAATGATGTTGCACTTGTTAAATAATTAATGAATTAATTAAAGATGTAAGCACTTTTCCATATAGTATTAAACGTTTACAATTCCATACACCAAAAAACGCTTCATCGTTATATAGGAGATTTAAAGCGAAATAAAAAAGTACGCAGTTTAATAGTTGTAATGTTGATGAAAACAAACTTTCCGGAAATATAAAAATGGGTAAAGTTGTAATGTTGAGAAAACAAACTTTTCCGGAAATATAAAAATGGTAAAAGCGCATCCGTACCTCTCCTATCTGTTACTATACCAATATGACGGTAACAAGATCTAAATAAAAAACAATAAAGAAAAAATTATTTCGACGATATTTTCATATTAACTGATTTACGGTTAAGGGTAATAATAAAATATGTAACGAAACATATTTTATAACATAGATAAATATGTAAACGAGATTAAAAAACAAAATACGAAACTCGCGATGCGAACTGAATGTCGGAGGAGTTACTTTTCATTCGGATTGGGTCTTCGTCTGCTGATTTTGAGTCGTCTGTAGCCAATAATAGTTCGGTTTTTTGTTTATCTCCTAATTTAAAATGCAGAATGAACTATTGCATATCAAAAGAAATAGTCGAACTTTTTCAAAATCATATTCTGATTGATTGCCTTAGATCAGGGGTGTCAAAGCAGACCCACCTGTTTTGGTCTTACCTCGCTCCAGAAGTGAGTTTTTAAATGGCGGGCGAAGATGTCATTATTTTTGCTCGCCTAACTGTTCTTTTCCTCTTCGGAGATTCTCTAGCTTTGGGAATTAACAGAATTTCTGCTGGAGACAGTCTTTTATTTTCCACACCATTATCCGAAGGAGGAGAGTTTCTTCCAAAGACATTACTGGAAGAACAATCAACAGTTGGGTTTTCTGGCAGAGGTAGTTGCATATTGCAATTATCTTGGCTTGGGCCTTGGTCTATGTGGGGACGATCTGTTATATCAGATGGGAGAAAATCCTTGTCTGAGAAAATAAAACCTATATTTTTGAGCCTAAATATCGGAAGAATGAGTTTCAATAGAGGAAAATGGGAACGATATGTTATGAGATAATAGGAAGTAATTCTCACTCCATAGGTATGTCATATACTATGATGCACTAGTTTGATTTTAATGAAATGTGATTTTAATGAAATTTGTTGTACAAGTTTTTTTCGATTGGCCTTACCGGACATATAGGTACAGATGGTTTTCGGATTGGTGACACAAACTCACTTGTCAGTGCTTTCTTGCAAGAACTACATCGTTTTGTGCGAAATTTCTTACCAAAAATAAAAAAACAAAAGCCCTTAAACGAGGGCTCAGAGCTTATGTAAAAGAATGAAAAAATTACATCAAGAAAGCCAAAAACTAATTCTTACCTTCTCCGCTCTTCAAGTTAAACGATATCTGCCAGTAAATTCGGCTGGATGTTTACAAGTTCACAAAGAACAAAATTACAAATGTGACAAATGAAGCAGTGCTGAAAAATTGAACTGCGCGCTCTTTGGGACTGCGCACTCTTTAGTGCCTTTACCCTATTTATTATTAATAATGCATATACTTTAATATTTTTAAATATGGTTAACTGTATTAAGAATGAAAGTTTCAGAAACCTAGAAATATTCGCAGTTTTTTCCACTTTCGCTGAAATTCTGCACTCTAAAATTCTGTGAATGTGGAGGGACGACTGTATGTTATGCAACTATGAAAAGTTTCTCTTGAGCATTAATATGACTAACAACTACCAATCTAATACAGAAATAATAAGATAAAATTCGCATACATAATCTAATCTTAAAAATCTATAAATGATGAATAACAAAATATCATAATTGTTTCTGCATTGAAATCAGAATCTCATGTTGAATCCTGTCATTCTATACACTTAATTGCATGATGGCTATACACTTAATTGCTGAATTATTAGAATTGAATTGGACGGAGGGATTAAGTTACAGTCAAACCTCTTTAAGCCGCCCCTCTATAAACCGCCACCCTCGTTATTTGCCTGATGAAAGCCAATAACAAATCTTCTCCTATATGTTAAAACATGAAATTCCCTCTATAAACCGCCACCTCACTAATTGCCAACCGCCACTCATTTCTGGAGGCAAAACCATTTCATTAGTAGACAAATCAGTTGTTTAAACCGCCAAAACAATTGAATGGCAATGTCAACCAGCACAAATAGAAACATTAGAGAAGATGACAATTAAGTAATTTATCTATATTACCTTATTTAAAAAATGTAAGTACAGTCAAACCTCTTTAAGCCGCCCCTCTATAAACCGCCACCCTCGTTATTTGCCTGATGAAAGCCAATAACAAATCTGCTCCTATATGTTAAAACATGAAATTCCCTCTATAAACCGCCACCTCACTAATCGCCAACCGCCACTCATTTCTGGAGGCAAAACCATTTCATTAGTAGACAAATCAGTTGTTTAAACCGCCAAAACAATCGAATGGCAAGGTCAACCAACACAAATAGAAACATTAGAGAAGATGGCAATTAAGTAATTTATCTGTTAACATTTATTAGACTGTAATCTCGCACCTGTGACTATTCACATCCTTGTTTTCAAAATGAGCTATTTTAAAACTTTAAACGGATTTTTACAAAATAACCGTTTAAAATAGGAGAAGACTGGAGAGCCATAACCTCGACTTTGCGGAAGAAGAAGAACAGTTTAAACCGTTTTTTATAAATCAACTGTTGTGAATATCGTTGCTGTTTCTTAATTGGAAAAATGTCAAAAACGACATTAGATGTTCACGAAAAGATTTTAATTTGTGAATATAAAAATAAAAATCCTTCTGCTACTCAGCAATTTATTTCTGATCACCTTTAATTAAATGAAACAATGTCATTCTAGTCTATACATGTTTTCTCACATGTTACCATAAACCCTCCATAAACCGCCACCCTCCTTTACCGCCAGAGAGGACCTTCGAACCGATGGTGGCGGCTTAAAGAGGTTTGACTGTATATAGTTATGGATATTTGAATTTATAAAATTTTAATGAAAGCTTTTGTTTTGTACAGAAATTGTGACTTTTAATGCTTAATAGAAAATTGGATAGCGAGGAATTACATTAAAAAACATGCATAATTAAAAGCAATTACATAGTAATTACATATTTTTGCAATATGTTATTACCTTTATTAATTAAAAATTACTGTATATGCTAACACAATTTTTTTTATTTAAAAAATTATGTTAATATATATATAGTAACATAATTAAAATGAAACATTATGTTAGTACAAGCATATCTTATTATTGCAGCAGTTATATTCCAGATTACTGCTGCAAAGTGAATTAAAACCTTTTTTTCATTTGCTAATATATAGAAAAGCCTAAAAATATATTTAAACTATTATTCATTTAATGCACAATAATGCTAGGTCTAAAAACTCAGCAGATGACCTCATTTTAAAGTATTCATGTATCACCTTGGAGGATCCAGGTTTGATTGCAGTCTCACATCTATAGTTTTTCAGGATGTCTTTAGGCATCAATCCATCAATGTATTAATTTATGTTTTATATACTTATTTTAAATATTATTTTACAAATAATTTTCATTTTGAGATATAAAATAAAAACATGGAATATAATTGAGAAGGGCCATATTAGTAAAGTGCTGAAAAGTGAAGTGCCATAAAGTGAGATATTTCCATATATACAATAATTTATATTAATAAAATTAATAATTAATATTTTGGAATTATATCATCTAACAGTATAATCATTCATTATTTTTTATTTTTTATTGTAAACTTTTTCTTGTTGTTATTATTACTTTTTTAAAGAAAATTAAATTTATTTTCAATAAAAAGCTTATTCTTTTTTCATATTGCATAAATAATAATTAATACCTTAAGAACAACTCCTTTAAGAGCATCTGTAGGTTTACTAAAAATTCTTTGTGTAGTTACTATAGGATGCCTAATAGCATCAATAAATGTTATACGAGAAGTTTCTCTAACTAAAGCAGGTTTTCCTAATCTAGCTTCTATAAATCTAGCTGCAACACCAGTTCCTCTTTTAGCAGTATATACACCAAGTGCAAGTAAAGTTAATCCAGCTACCTATCAAAACATGATTAATAAATTAGATGAGAGAGAATAATAAATATCTACATAATTATTCTGTAAAAATGTAAATATTCTTACTGTTGCAGACACTCTTTCCCAATCTGCTATAAAAGTTTGAAAACCTGAACCTAAAACAGAACCAGCTGTTCTATAATATAAAAGAAAATTTTTCAATAAAATATATTTTAAATATGATTCTAATTCATAATATATAAAATATTAATAAAAAATTAGTACACTTGCCAATCAAAACTGGTACATTAAATAAAAATACTCATAATAAACAAAATCCTGGTTTGGGAAATAAAAATAACACACAACAAGCTTATAAAATGAACTAAAAAGATTTATTATTATAAAGTACTTTTGGATATTAACACATCATCAGTGCACTACAAATTCAGAGCAGTGAGTTTATAGTATACTTATGATGGATTAATACTGAAAGTACTTTATAATAAAAATTCTTTTTGATTTGATTTATAAGCTTATTGTTGTTATGTGATAAAAATACAAATTTATTGATGCAAATGATATTAAGTTAGTATGTTATTTTTGAATGTTTTTACATTATATTCAGTGTTATCTACTGAATGCATGCCCAATTGCAGATGCTAGATTTAAATTATTTTAACATTTGTTTTAATGTTTAAAATTGTTTATAACAATTATCATCAAATTGGTTGATTATGGGACATTAATATTTAATCAAACTAGAAAATAATACAACTGAGTTAACAGTGTACTAACCTGCCATAAAATGGAAATTTAAAAGTAACTTTATTATTTCTGCCCTGATTCTGGTTGCTTCAGGTAATCATATGTCTTAACCAGAACTAGGACAAGTAATTCTGCTGCATTAGGTAAGATATGAAATGGCATCCATTGTTTTCCCAATATTTTCTCCAATTTATTGGAATTTTAATCAACTATATATATTATGGAGCAACAGATTTAAAAAATTAAAAAATGTGAAAAAATATTTTTTTATAACAAAACAATAATATCCCAGAGATCAACTCTTTATTATGGCAATGGTGTGTTAGAAAAGGACTATAATAAAAGTTATATTATAAATTTTTGGATCTATATAGATGGATGGTATTGCACTATAAGTTAATCTAATATTTATTTAAAAAAATGTTGTTTATAATATAATGTATTTTTAGTATTAACTTTTGTAAGATATTTATGTTTAACATTTGTATCTGCTGCTTATATACTATGTATAGCATAACATTTCAAATTGTAATTTGTTTTGTATTTGAAATTTTGGAATTGAATATGGCATTGTAAAACTGAAAATATTTTTTACTGAGTATTCTAATATATTTTCATTTAAATAAAAGTGATTTCCTTCTAAAGAATCCTTGTTTCATATGTATATATAGTAGGTGGGACTATATTTTTGTTTTTGCTTTTTAGCATTAATTTGTAATATAATTTGTTTTTATATAAATAAAAACAAATTATTTTTGCTGAGCCAGCATAAACCATTACAGATGTATAAATTGGTTAATCTCTATAAAAAGTGATAGAAGAGACTTCCAGTTTCTTAAAGAATGTTGTTTGAACTGTAGTGAATATCATACATAGAGTATTATCAAAGATACATTTATTAATAATTTTTATAGTATAATTTAAAAGTGAATTGTCATTCATCTTGGGTTGATTTTTTTTTAATTTTTTAATAAAATAGTTGTAATTCTGTTCTTTTTTTATGTATTCTAATGATGGTTATATACTATAGCCAAAAATGTTTCAATAAAATATGATTTCTTTGTCTTTATTGCTATTTAATATAAATATGTTCTTATTGGATTGATTCTCTTTAAGTAGTTAGTACTCTACAAAAATTTTTATACCAACATCTAAATGAATGATGACAGCACAATTTTGAGTGAAAAAACTCGATTTATTAAAAAATTAAAGTACTTTCAGCTTTAATAAGTCATCTTCAGTAAGTTTGCAAAAGATTGTTAGATATGGAACATCAATTAAACATCAGAATACACAAGCTTAGATCATTTTAAGATTATTAATAATATTAGAACAATAATATAATATTAATATAGCGAGAAAGTATAAATTTTTTTATATAACAGTAATTTTTATATCAACTTTACATTTAGATTTAACAGATAATACTTCTATTAATCTAACGGATTTCAAATCAAGGGTTTAGTTTATTATGAAATTATTTTATTTTAAAATCTCTTAAATACATACTTGATTGATTCCAATACAGTTATACGATTCTCAGCTGCTTTTAATCTAATTTGTTCTAGATATAAATCTTGATTTTCTCTATCAACCTTAGCTTTAGCTTTCATTTCTGCTTCAATTCTTTTCATATCATATTTGCTACGAGTTTCAAGCTCATGTTCCAATGTGGCTAGAAAATTTTTTATTTTCAAATTTCTTTTATATATAATAAAAAAAAATTATAAATGTATCATGATGTACTGAATAATACAGCAAATTATATAAATAAAAACAAAATTTTTATATTAAAAAATTTTTAGAAACCAACCTTTCCTCAATGCTTCTTGTTTTGCTACAGATTCTTCTTGTTTTCTTAAATTTTCTTCGTTTGCTCTTTGCTATTAAAATTTTGTAATAAATTAAAAATTAATATTTCTATTATTTTGATATTTAATTTAATATTTATAAACAAATCATTTAGAATATTAAATTTTTTGAAACCAAATTAAAATCATATACACATAAGTATATATACACATCAATTGCATAATATATATAAATTCATATCTAATATGTAATTGTATTGTTTATACTGAACTTACATTTTAAATTAGTAAAAATTACAATTATAGAAATATAGTTTTTTCCCCCCACACAAGTCTTATGTGGGTAAAAAAAACTCTATAATTGTAATTTCCATTATTGTATTCTACTAATTTAAAATGTAAGTTCAGTATAAACAATACAATTACATATAAGATATGAATTTGTATATTAGGCAATTGATGTGTAAGCATTATATATAAATTAAAAATAAGAATAGTGGTTATAGCCACCATTTTTATTAATAAACATATAGTCTAGGCTAGAAATTTCAAACTATTATTTTTTTTTTGTTCTGTAAGCTTCTTTCAAAAACCTTTATATTGATATAATGAACTCTAAATTAATTTGAATTACATCGCCAAATCATGTAATGGTTATAGCTGCTAGCACCAGAGCCCATCATAGGCTGACCAACACCTAATATGAGGCTAATAGAAAGATTGAAGGCTAGGATTCAATGGACTGGCTCCAGATCTCTCATGAAAAACTGCTGTGAGCCCCCAGAAGTGAACCCAAATCATCGAAGATAGTAACTGATTGCTTTACCATCCAGCCAAAATATAATGCACAGAGAAATTTATAGAATGATGAGTATTTTCATGGTCATATGGTTAGAAGTATTCAGTAGAATAAAGAAATACAGTAAATTCTTTATAAATCTTATTGGCAATAGGGTTCATCCATAAAATACGTCATGCTATTTTGAACACTTTTTTATCCCCTCCCCCCATTTGTCATGTTTTGTCACACTACTCTTGACCCCCCTGATCATGACGTAACAAATTGGAAGACACCCTCCCCTTCTATTTAAAATTTTTTCTCCGATTTTATGTAAAAATTAGTAGAAAATAGGAATAATTTTATTGGCATTTTTTTACAATGGCATTTTATTTTTTAACTTACAAATAAATTTTAGCAGAAGTGGATACAAATGTCTTAAAATTATATACTCACCCACAGATTAGATATATATCTAATCTGTGCAGTCACCCTTATCAATAGTTCTAAAAAAATCCGCTAGAGGTCATATCGAAGCTTGGCGGAACTCAATATTTCTGAATCCTTACTCTAAAATGTAATTTTAAAAAATTTAAATGTGGCCCGCGGCAATCTTACAGGCTCATTAAATGTCCCTTGAATTAAAATGAGTTTGACATGCCGGAAGTAAGTTAGATGTATTGCATACAAATTCGAGTTTTAAACAATAATAATGTGCATTTATTATATTAAAAATAAATTAGAATCATTACTTGTTGACTATATTTGCAATTTTGTAGCTTATTCTTTACTAACAGGGGGCGAAATGTGCTGGGGCGAAAAGTGCTGGGGGCGAAAAGTGCTGGGGGCGAAACGTGCTCGGGGCGAATTGTCGGAGGCGAAATGCAGGGAGTGACGTTTTCGTAAACCATGTGTGTGTGTGTGTGTGTGTTTGTAATATGCTACATTCATTATATCGTCAATTTATAATTCTTTCTAAATTCCATCACTACCTGTTGACAAAATATATTATTATGTATTATGTATACTATAATTATAAAATACAAAAACTAATATAAAAGTTATTTTCTGTAATTATTTTCCATTAATTTTTCATCTAATGACGATCCTAACATGGATGTGAGTACTGGAATACGTTATACTCGTTACTTAGTAATTTCTGATTTAAAAATGGATAAAACAAGAGAAAAGAAGAATTAGAATCACACTTGTGATAAACATAGAAAGGATTACCAGCTGAGTATTCTTCGTCACTTCCTTTCTTACATATTGCACGAATCCATTTTCCTCCACTATTGCAGTTATAGTCTTCATACACATAAAATAAAAATATTGATTTTTTTCTGTTACAATCTATTCTAAGTTCCACCATTTTTGTTTGGAAGATATCATTATAGTTAGATTTATTTAATATATAATTGCAAACTCTCTAAAAAATTTCGATCTCTTAAAACGTTAAAAGATCGAAAGAGATCGAAGTTTTAAAAGATCGAAATTTAAGACTAGAAATTTGACTCGAAGATGCTTTATTAGCATCTTCGAGTGAAATTTCAAGATTTTTAAAGCAAACCAGGAATGAATACTGGCATCTGTTACAGCCAACCCGTGTTACTTCTAGTTCTGTCTCCCCTAACTGTCGTTTTAAACATCTTTTGATATTCATTTCATTGGTCTAATTTGCCACCTGGAAGCGCTTTGGCTTTCGACCCAGAGGACCCGGGACCGAATCTGGATTCGATTCGTTAAAATTTTTATTTGCGGATTCTGACGCTTTAAATATATTTTTAAAGAAATGTGACCCAGCTTGAAAATGTGAAAACATAAACAGGTTTCGCGTTTGCCTACATATATTTAAGAAGAAAATTAGGTAAAAATTGACTAGAAATATTTCGGATAACGTTGAATATTTTCGCTAAAATCTCATAGTAAAACACAATGTCTATGGCAACTATAAATTCCCTCAAAATGGAGAGGGACTTTAAAATTTGGTAACAGATCTAGGATGGCTGTATACATTATGGTGCCAAACACGGTCAAAATCGGGTTTAGACAGATATTTTAGGGTCATGAAAAAAATGCATTCAGTTTTTATTCGAATTCGAGTGTTGTTTGATCCTTCAATTGCAGGGGAAGACTAAGGCCGAGACATATAACGCGTGTTTTTTGTCGACTCGGCAGCTAAATCGACCGCCGAGTCGGCGTATCATTCTTTGTTATAAAGTTGTACTGTACACACATATATTCAAGCAGCACAGCATCCGCTCCTTGTGAGCGTTTTTTTCGCTTTCATGCATTTTCGTCCTGTTATTTAGAAAGACAGTGTTCAAATAAGGAATAAAAGGGCTAGGGGGCTTGATCAAGAATTTTATTCTAAAGAAAATCAAAAGTAATGAAGAGAAGCATAGAAAAAAGTTACAGAAAAGATAAAAGGTACTTGTCAACAGAAATAGCGGAAAGGGAAGAAGAACAGTGTTCTATTTTTGAAGTTGTTTTCCAAGCGGCAATAATCAGTTACGACCATCATCCAATTATTATCATATTTAAACTGAATGTGTTCATCGGGCGCTGTTTTGAAGCAGTAGATTTATAAAAGTAATTTGGACTGAGATAATTTATTAACAAAAATTCTGAATCAAAAATTTCTGCCGTCAGAGTACGTCAATTCTCTTTTACGATATTATGTTGCCATATTGTTCCTTGGCTAAAGAGGAAATAGGTCCATGTTGAAAATTCCGTCTTCAACGCAGTTGTATTGGTCACTACACGTGGCCAATGGTTCGCATCGATGTATGTACAATTGAACACGAGCTTAACTGACTGCCAACATGGCAAAAAATGCATAGTGTATTTCCGACCTTAAGATTGGAAATCTACTAAGATTTGGAAGAATAATCTGCAACTAGTGTTGAACATCGATATTTAACATCGATAAAACCATAAAAGTTTCGATATCGATATTTAACATCGATAAAACCATCGATGTTAAAAAACCATCGATTTTTATTTTTTGTACATTGTCAGTAACAGCTGCATTGATATATTCTTCATCTATTTCCCAGCATTTTATCAACTGCTTTAGTTTATTAGCTAGATACTCGCTAGTATACAGTTCTTCTAATATAAAAACATCCAATGCTATTTTGTATAGTTTATTTTCCTCATTTTTAAAATGGACAGTCAAGCTAATGTAACTTCTTTTCCGGATGTCTGTCCATAAATCAGTTGTCAATAAGCAAAATTTTTATTTGAGCTTTTATTTGACTATGGATACCATATTAATATATTTATCGGAAATTAGTCTTTTAATCGTTGGTCGAGAAGGAATTTTGTCAAAGATACTATTGTCTTTATGAAATATTGAAAACTTTCGCGATCCAAATACTCAATGGCTTATTATCTTTACACACTATAAATAAAAGAGCTTGATTTACTTTATTTTCTGCTGATTCACCTGATTTGAACTCCTCAATGCTCCTAAAAGCCTCAGAAATTTTTCTTTGTTTTCCTGGGAGTGGTTGCTTTCTCAGTGTCTTGATAACATTTTTCTTTCTTCTGCAATTCTTTCTGAACTTCAAGAAGTTGTGGATGTTTGCTTTCAAAATGGCAGCTTAAATTCACGGTATTACCGCTAGTTTTCAGATCTTTTGAATAATATATGCAAGTTGCAGAATTACTTTTATTTTTAGTAAAATGTTGATACTGAAAAGTTTTCGGAGGCATACTTATTGACCTACAAAGGTATAAATACTTTGAAATAAAAAAAAAAATGAAACCGAAAGCGTTTCGAATATTAATTAAATGACGATAATAAAATGTCTCACGTGACAAATATAAGCAGTAAATCAATATTGCCAGATAGATTGATTCGATTTTCCTAATGCAAAACTAAAAAATTAAATAAAATCATCACCAATTATAAAAAATTCCGTTTTTAAAATATTATGTAATATTACTTAACCCAAACATCAATTCTACTACATAAACAGAAAAAAAACATCGAATATCGATACCAAAACATCGATGTTCATAAAACATCGACCTCTAAACATCGAACATCGTTATCAAAACATCGATGTTCGATGTTCAATGCAACCAATCCAAAGATAATGATTTAGGGAAAATAACTGCAGCATGGATTATATGCCACAAATATGATATCGCATCGTTGGGATAATAATCCCGGTATTAATCACAAGATGATTTCTTCTTTATAAATTTTAGGCTGCTTTCCATATTTGTCAAATACTAAATAGTGGAAATATTCAAACGTGCACTACGGATCCGGTTACATCCAAAGTGTAGTCAACAGTCAGATGATCATACAGATCATACAGTAGTATCGGACATAACAGGTCCCTCCTGAAAAAATCGAGAAGCATGAGAGCGGAAATTTTATCTTCATACTCCTGGTGAAAACAAACACTTATCACACACCTATTCGATCTACAGGTGATGTCACCATATCATGAAATGCGACAAGTGACTATGATGTAACAATTGGTTACTTCACAGATACATACGAATCAGAACGAATGACTATTTTCTATATATAGTATACAAGTAGGTGAAAATTATGTGCTATAAATATTTGGTTATCACCAGACAACTTAACTATTTCTAGATTTTAAAATATTGAAATGTCATTATTTTAATTAATATTAATATCAAAAACATATTGAAAAACATATTAAAAACATTATTCAATATACCAAGTTATCAGAACTGACTTATTTACATATGATATGAAATAATCTTTACTAATACTATCAATTCTAATGTAACAAATTTATTTGTGATGTAATAACTACAATTTCATATAATAGTGTTTCATATAACGTTGAAATTTCATTAAAAATTATACATTTTATAATTTAAATTTTAAATCTCAAATAAAACTTAATATAAAATAAGTATTTAATCTGAAAATTATAAGAAAAAAATACATATTTAGCATGACTATGATTCAAATCTGTGTGATGATAAATATATTAACTATACCAATTTTTTTGATAAGTAAATTATTTTTTTTTATTGTTTCAAGATGGCTACCAAATATTTAGCATAATTTTTCTCTGAAACTATTCAATCTTATCAGTTATTAATCACGTTTTAACTTTTGAGATAAAGTTTTGGTAACTCGTTTTTAAAATTATTTTCTTACCTCCTTCTTTTTTTTTACTTTATTTGAGTAGTAAATAACTAAAAGAAATAATAAATAAATTTATAGTCAGTTATTTAAGATTCATTTAAGAGTAAATAATAAATCTATAAGTAATGCAATTTGTATGCACTCTAAAAATTATATTAAAAAATTATTAATTGCAGTTAACACTTTTGCATTTTATTCATAAAATGTAATTTATTACCATTTTTGCTATTCAAAGATGAAATTTATTGTTGTTTTCATAAATAATACAGAAATGAAAATCGTTAATAAAAATTCAAATATTTAAATTATAATGCTGTAAAAGATTAAAAAATAAATAAATTTTGATAGAAACTGACTTTCCCCCATTACAACAATGAAATCCACCAGTGCACTTTGTTACGAAGATAATTGCCGATAAGAGAAAGAACAACTCCCTTCAATAAAAACCGCCATTTTGATTGTTATACGATCGTATTTATCTTTATATTATTTTTATTTTTTCGTTTGGACACTAAATTTCCAACATGACAACAACAACAGGAATATCTTGTTTAAAATATCTTTTGTTTGTTTTAAATCTGCTTTTGGCGGTAAGTTAAATCATGCTTATACATATAGATTGTTATGGTAACTGTTCATACAAATATATATCATTTACGAAACTTAATTTAAGTATAATGTTTACATTCCATATTTTTAGTTTTGATTTTGATTTCTAATTCTAATCGGTACATTTGAATTATTTCTAGCTGCTAGGCCTTGCTTTAACAATATGCGGAATTTGGATCAAACTTAATCCTGAAATATTGGATATCAATTCTCGTCTTCCAATAACTAACATTAATCCAGTTATATATCTTGCCATTGCGGTTGGTGTATTTTTATTCATTTTGGGATTCTTTGGCTGTTATGGAGCATATGCAGAAAACAAATGTATGATTTGTTCTGTGAGTATTATTATTATAGTGTTCAATTTATGCATTTTATTAACGTTAAACGTTTAATTAAAACTTAAATTTGAATTCTCTTTCACAGTATATAATAATACTGACAATATTATTGATTCTTCAAATTGTGATTGCTGCTTTAGCATTTAAAGTTGCATCGGATTCTTCTGTGAGTTGTAAAGGAATTAGATATTAAACTACTTCTGAAATTTTTTTATTTAATAATTAACATTTAATTTATCATATTTTAGTTGAAAGAAAAAATGGATAAATTTCTGAAAGAAAAATTTCTTTATAAATATGCAAAAGATCCAGAAATAAGTAAATTTTTAGATTTAGTACAACATAAGGTAGGATTATTGATGAAAAATTAATATTGATATTTTAAACTGGAAAAAAAGATTAATTTTGAAAATTTTTAACCGGTTCGAAAAATTTTCAGTTGCAATGTTGTGGTGTTATTTCTAAGGATGATTATACAGCAGAAGACAACGAATATAAAATTTATATTCCTTCATCTTGTATTAATGATGATACTGGTTCCATCTTTACAAAAGTGAAATTAAAATTTTTATTTTATAAATTAACGAGTTTATTATATTTCTGAACATTAATCTTTTATTTTTTTTTTCTATTATTTATAGGGTTGTAGTGAAGCTATCATTGAATACTTCAAGGCTAAAGCTACAACTGTAGGAGGTATAGCCATAGGAGTGTTTTGCATTCAGGTGAGATTTTTAGTTATTTTCCTTGTGTATTCGTAATTTTTCTAATGGAATTATAAATAAAATTTAATTTGAACATTTTGTTTTAGATTGCTGTAATCATTTTTGCTGTTTGTCTTTATTGCGGAATTCGTGGAAATATGAATATTGTTTAGAATAATATTTTTTTCAATGAGTTTTTAATTTATGCCAAAAATTATGTATAAGCTTTGTAAAAATTATTGACGTACTGTTGAATACATTTATTTTTTCAAACCAGATCAATTTCTCTACTAATATAAAATGGTTACATTTTATCTGGTATATTTTATAACTTTGTATTTAAGATATGTTAATAAAATTCTTTTATTAATTAAAAAATAAATTTTTTATTTCCTTCTTTAGATAATAATTTAATTTTTAATAATCTTGTAATTCATTTTTTACATATAATATCTGACTTCATCATTTTTCAATTACAATTATGAAGAAATTTTTCCATATTTTTAGTTAAGATCGTTATCATAATTCTATGAAACGCTTCTAATTATGCTAGTGTATAATTTTAAGATACCAAAAGCTTTATCTGAATCAAAATCGAAACTCAAAATTAAAATAGGAATCAATTAACGAAACGATAAAAACAGCAAGAAATGCAATGAGTTCTAAATGATTTAAAAAAATCAAGAATAAAAATAAATTTTAATGGTTAAAATTTAGATATAAGAATTTTGAACCAGAAAAAATTAAAATTATAATGAAAACATTATATTGCATTTTATTAGGTTGGAAATATCTGTAAAATATCTATGTATACTACAGATATTTCCAGTCTAATAAAATGCAATATAATGTTTTCATTATAATTTTAATTTTTTCTGGTTCAAAATTCTTATTTCTAAATTTATATTTTCCGAAAGTTTCCTTTATTTCCATTTATCCATTTGCTTTTTGGGTCCAATTTTAAATACAATATTGTGTTAGTTCGTTGAAACAATAAATTATGTCATATAATCTGAAACATCATTCATTGTTACGTCATCGGAATATCCAAATTACCGATATTTGTAATGTCATTCACTGCTAAGTCACGATAATGTCATCTGAATGTGTTTGTGGCATCATTATCTGCGATACTGACGATAGGTAAGTCATAAGTTACTTCTAACTGCTAACATTTAGAGCTATCTATATTCAAAAATATAAAATTAAAATGTTTGTAAAAATTATAAGTAATCCTGAAAAATTAAATGATCCTTCAGGATTAAGTTATGCGGCATCGAGGTGACCATTAATGATAGAATTATCACTACAAAATTTAATGAAATTATATCAAGAAGTCATTACTGAAATTTCTGATTAATGAGAAACACAGACGGCAGCTTATAAGCCTTTAATTTTTTTTTTTTTTTTTTTTTAATTTTTTAATAAATAAAAATGTTAGTGTGTTTTTTTTTTTTTTTTTTTGGAAGTTATAATAATTAGCACTAGAAAGAACTAAAATTGACTATTTTCTGAATATATCATTTATTTTCATTTTATTTAGTGTTTGGAATCCATTGGCTTTTGTGTCCAATTTTAACCTTGATTTAATCCAGAAGTGTCCAACCTTTTAGCTTCCTTGGGCCACATTTGAAGAAAAATAATTGTCTCGACCGCACATAAAATATATTAATTCTAATGATAAAAACTATCATTAGAATTAATATATTTTAAAAGCAAAAAAGTTAATAAATAATATACAATATCTGATATCCACCATGAGAAATAAGCAAAAATGTCGTAGCATAATAATCTTTGATTACTTTTCGTTCAGAAATTTTTTAAAATCATTGAGCAACTCAAGAAATTTTAATCAATGAAATAAGAAATATTTTAGAAAATAAAAATAAGAAATATAAATAGGTACTTAAATAATAAAAACTTCATTAACTTAATTATGTTTTAGTACAAAAATGAAACAAATTTCTTTTTTCTTTATCAATGGGATATTTGATGATGATGTTACGGTGTAACGCCGCGCGAATTTCAAAAAGTAAAAAATTAAGTATAAATACATAAAAATCTCAATGCTTTAAGGGGGTTTACGATTTCATGTTGGCCGCAGGTTGGAAAACCCTGATTTAACCATTATAGATGTCACGATGACGTCATAACATCGAAAATTCGACGTCATAATGACATCACATTACATCATGGCATCGTAAATTATCGATATTTGTGACTCATACATTGTTATGCCACAATGACATCACCTCAGGACTGTGACATCAATATGATAGATATCGACGATAGATGATTCTAACCAGTGTTATGAATGTAAATAAGTCATATGTTATCCCTAAATTGTTAACATTTAACGCGTATATTGGCAATAATAAAGTAATAATAAGAGTTAAACTATGCTGCTTAACTCTTAGCCAATAATATAAACTAAAATATTCATAAAAATTAAATTAAAGGATGAAGCGTTGAGGTGTACTTTAATGACAGAACATCAGTACTGAATTTTATGAATATCTACTAATTAGTTCAAAAGTTATTTGTATGGACTGACAAACACACAAATATGATTGTCCCATTTCCTTTCAAAAATAGGATAAAAACGTACCAAAGCTATGAATTCATTTAATTTTACAGAAAGAATAAACTTAATATAAGCAAGTTAAAGAGATGAAATGGGATCATTTATTATTTCTATTAGCATTATCATCATACAAAAAGATAAAAAAATAATACAACTGGACTTTCTTTACATGATTCGATAACATTAATTCTGGAAAATTTTCTTTTATTAGGAAAAATTTCGTTTTTATTTCATTTGTTAGGGAAAATTTGTAATGTTTATTTACTATAAAATTAAAAATATTTGTAGAAAAAGGTGAAATTTCAGTTGTTTACTGGAATTTCAACTTTTGTCTAAATACAGTGAAACCTGTCAAGTTGGACACCTCTCTATGTTGAACGACTTTTCCTGGAACCGGACAAAAGCCCATATATTTTACAATGTCCAAAAACCTGTATTCTGGGACACCTCTCTATCTTGTATCTTGAACAACTGTTTGTAATAAGATGACTTATATCCTGGCCTCTCTATCTTGTATCTTGAACAACTGTTTGTAATAAGATGGACACTTTTTGAATATTGGTTGAAAATTAAATTTTATTTAGGTTTAGAAGATTAACCAAAGGAATTTGTGAAAGTATGCCTTCAGGTGGTTGCTGATGACTTTATTTATGATTTATTTATTATACACAATTCATGATTTATTTATTATATACAATACGAACACTGAGCATTGAGAAAAATCAAACCAGAACTAGCCATATTATAGCCACAATATTTTATTGCAATAAAATTAAAAATATTTAGCTATAATTGGCTTGTTTTGGTTGGGTTTATATTTTATTTTTTTCTTTGAGAATTGTGTACTGTTTCTTCTATTGCTGTGATTAAACTTTTCGTAGAGATGTTAAAAAGCAGTAAAAGAAAATTAAACTAACTAACTTAAACCAAAAGAAGAAGTTGTTGATCATTTACTATTCTGGATACAGTGAGATGGATTTTAATTAATTATTCATAAATGTTTTAAAAAAGCTGAGTTCCTTATAGATTTCAGTGAGGATGAAATGCAAGAGGTTAATAACTTTGACTAGGAGAACTGAGTGCTCTTCGTGAGAACTATCATCATAAAATTTTAACTGAAGATTTTACAAATAGAAATGCAAGAGGTTAATAACTTTGACTAGGAGAACTGAGTGCTCTTCCTGAGAACTATCATCATAAAATTTTAACTGAAGATTTTACTAACTTTGAGCTAGGAGAAGAACTGAGTACTCTTCTTGAGAACTATCATCATAAAATTTTAACTGAAGATTTTACAAATTTTGCAAATTGTTCATCATGAACATAAAAATTGTACAGCCAGTGATTTAATTGAAAAGATTATATCCAGCTCAATTCATTTAAAGCTGGGTTCCTTATAGATTTCACTGAGGAAGGAATGCAAGAGGTCAATAACCTGTATAAATTATCATCATAAGTACAACTAGTCCTCGACTTATGACCAATTCATACTTACAACAGTGATGTCATTAATAAATTCTGTTATTAGTTAATGCAACTGATCTGGGTTCAGTTCCTTGATTCAATGGTCTGATATATGGAAAGCATCCTTCTTTTGTCTGATTCTTGTATTTTTATGTTTGTTAAGTTTATTACAATAAAATGTAGTATAAAAATAAATACTTATAATGACAATTCATAAATTTTATGCATTTCAGACTTCCAATGTTCAAAATTCATGGAATAAAACTCTGTCATTAGTCAAGGACTACCTGTATATTGTCATCATAATTTGAAATTCCTATACAGTAAAACCTGTCAAGTTGGACACCTCTCTATGTTGAACGACTTTTCCTGGGACCAGACAAAAGCCTATATTTTACTATATGTCCAAACCTCTATATCCTGGACACCTCTCTATCTTGTATCTTGAACAACTGTTTGTAATAAGATGGACATTTTTTGATTATTGGTTGAAATAAAATCTTAAATTTTATTTAGGTTTAGAAGATTAACCAAAGGAATTTGTGAAAGAGAAACTTATAACACTAATTAGTCATGCTTTGAGATGGTTGTTGATGACTTATAAATCCATGGTTTATTTATTATTGTAAATATAAACACTGAGCATTGAAAAAAAATCAAGCCAAACTAGCCAAATTATATCCAGAATATTTTATTGCAATAAAATTAAAAATATTTGGACTATAAATAGCTAGTTTTGGTATTTATAGACCTTGGTTTATATTTTATATTTTTTCTTTGAGAATTGTGTTCTGTTCTTCTATTGCTGTGATTAAGCTTTCCTTAGAGATCTTAAAAAGCAGTAAAAGAAAATCAAATAAACTGACATTAGACCAAAAGAAGCAAATTACTGATCATTTACAATTCTGGATGTAGTGAGATGGATTTATGTTGCATGACAAGAAGTTTCACAATTAACTATTCAGAAATGTTTTAAAAAAGCTGTGTTCCCTTACAGATTGAGGAAGGAATGCAAGAGGTCAATAACTTTGACCTAGGAGAAGAACTGAGTGCTCTTCCTGAGAACTATCATCATAAAATTTTAACTGAAGATTTTACAAATTTTGTCAACAATCTTGTCCATCATGAATATGAAAATTGTACAGCCAGTGATTTTATTGAAAAGATTATATCCAACTCAATTCATATAGACACTTTATTGGAAGAAGAACCGAATAATCATGAAGCAGTTTTGGAATATGTAGAGGAATCTGAACGATAAGCATTTTCTAAAAATGAACCAGAGATTATTGAAACTCTATTTGGTATAAGAAAAAATAAAAGATGTGTAAATTAAATATAAAAAAGGCAAGCTCTACTTACAGACTTCTTTTCAAATAAGTAGTTTAAACAAACTGACATTAGACCGAAAGATGCAAGTTGTTGATCATTTACTATTCTGGATGGAATGAGATGGATTTATGATTTTAGAAATGTTTTAAAAAAGCTGGGTTCCTTATAGATTTCACTGAGGAAGGAATGCAAGAGGTCACTAACTTTGAGCTAGGAGAAGAACTGAGTACTCTTCTTGAGAACTATCATCATAAAATTTTAACTGAAGATTTTACAAATTTTGACAGATTGTTCATCATGAACATAAAAATTGTACAGCCAGTGATTTAATTGAAAAGATTATATCCAGCTCAATTCATATAGAGACTTTGTTGGAAAAGGAACCGAATGATCATGAAACAGTTTTGGAATATGTAGAGGAATTTTAAACGATAAGCATTTTCTAATAATGAACCAGAGATTGTTGAAACTATATTTTGTATAAGAAAAAATAAAATTGAAAAATGTGTGGATGAAGTGTAAATTAAATATAAAAAGGCAAACTCTACTTACAGACTTCTTTTTCAAATAAATAGTTCTTATGTTGAAAGCTAATAGACTGCAGTGTGCATTTGACATTTTTGAGTTTCATTTAAAATAATAAGGTTTCTGATTTGCTTTGAATAAAGGTTTGCATTGGCATGAAAATTTAGTATTTAGCATGTTTAGAAAATATTTTGATTTTATGAATCTCTCTATGTTGGACACCTCTCTAACTTGAAACTACTTTGAAGGAACCAAATGTGTCCAACATAGAGAAGTTTCACTGTATTTGTATTATTACATTTATGTGTTTTTCTGATTATAAATTAGATATAGGCTGAAAATTATTTACACATTAAATTTTAATAACTTTCATCACCAAAACAGTTCACTAAATTCATTTGTTGTTTATTATATAGGCAAATACTAGTTTATTGCAAGCTTAATTTTACAAGAAAATATAATTTGTACTAAAAATTTAATTTATAAATTCAATTCGGGCCACAAGTTTATCTGCCCAAATTTGCAATGAGATTTATGAATATGTTTTGCCTGTTCAGAAATGCTGATATCACGTAGTCCAATAATTATTCCATATTACTTAGTATATAAGCTTTCTGTAATGATAATCTGCTGGTCGCCTTGGTGAATCTGAAACTTAAAAGAGTAATTAGAAAATGCTTACAACCTAAATTGAATACTGATTTACTCAGATTTCCAAGCATCGCAAAGCAGCTTAAAGAAACTTTAGAAAATAATATGGCTTTAATCACTTTCTCTAATAACTCTGATACTGAAGATCAATGAAAAGAACTTAAAAGTTTAATTATTGAGACATCCAAAAACCTGTTAGGAATGAAGAAAAGAGAGGCTAGAAGATCGATTATTGTACATTGCACAATATACTTTCACAATAGTATGTGAATACATTATTCAAATATTGTATATTGAATATTTAAATTACATTATTTTACTTATATTCTTACACTTTTCAGAAAAATTACAGATTTATAATATACTATATATGTATATAGGATATTAAAGGCAAAATAACAATACAGTATACGACAGCGGTGGCGAATATTTTAAAGAGTGCGTGCCAAAATTGGCTAATTTTTTTTTATAAACTTTCCCTCGCGTTTCAATTATAATGTTAATTTAATTAAAAACAATATATCAGCTCTTAGTTTTGAGTGCCTAAAAACTTTTCTAGCGTGCCATTTTGGGCATGCGTGCTATATATCTACCGTTTCTAATAAAAGATACTGTATACTTTTTAATTGTTGCACAAAATTTAATTAGATATAAAAATGTAAATATTTATTATAAATAATAATATGACAATAAATAAAAATATTCAATAATACTGCAAATTATAAAATTAAATTTATGTATAAATCTTAAAAATGATTATTCATGTACATACGTTTCTTAATTAGGGTTTTATATAAGGTTCTATATAATTAATGAAGAATTTTTAGTGTTGTTGAATCTTGTCTTTGACCTCTTTCAAGTGTAAGGTAATGTGATATTTTTTAAAAGAGCAGATATTATTTAATACATTATCTTTTAAAATCCTTTATATTTTATCCTAAAATGGAAATATTCTGAATCATTTCAAAATGTAGCTTTTTAAACTATTACAAACTCTGTTACAAATATGAGAGAATAATTTCAAAGTCAAAATATGGTACATTTTACATTATAAACGAAAATATTTGATGTATTATTCTATTTTTAACTACAGTATATAATTTTTCCTACGCCTACTTATAAAATATACGTTAAACATGGATCCCATCTTGTTTATTATTAGGCGTATTCGGCAATTCAGAATTCTTAAGAAATCTGAACAATGATCGTTCGGCATTGAGTTCTGACGTATATCTGACTGAAGTGCCGCGTTCGGCAAATCGACAATTGACGAGTTTGAACTCAGATAGTCAGATCTTCGTCAGTCACCTCTATAGTTTCTGACATTGGTCTGAGCAACATGGCGGCGCCCGTGAGATATTTATGTGAAATTAGTCAGATCTTCATCAGTCACCTCTATAGTTTCTGACATTGGTCTGTGCAACATGGCGGCGCCCGTGAGATATTTATGTGAAATTAAAATGAATGAAAGTGATGAAGTTTTTCAACTCTATCTAATATTCAGAGGAGCAAAACCGCATAACTGAAAAAAAGATATCTCCTTACATAAGTAGACATTATTAATACGAGAATTCGTGTGTGTTTATCGGTTGAAAAGTATGCTCACGTTGCTTGGTCCTAAAGTTGCTTTGCTATTATTATTAATTGATAAAGGAATTCTTTATTATTTATTAATATCGTAGTTAATTTATATTTGTTTAATTGATAATTATTTCAATAAATGGTATTTGTATTGAGGATGATTAGCCACTAATCCAGTGTAAAATTTTTTAATTCTATATTACTATGCATGTAAAGCATTGTAATATGCGTAATATCTTGTATTAATTTATCACTTCGTCTGCCATGTTGGTCAGTCGAGAAGCAAACATAAGCATTCGGTAAATGCCAAGTCACATGAATCAGACGAGTCAGACGAAACTCAGAAGTCACGTGATCTATTCAGATAGTCTATTTAGTCAGATTGATCTGAATTGCCGAATCCGCCTATTATTATTATCTTAAAGCTCATAAGATTTAAAGAAAATAGTTTACTTTTAACAGCAAATAGATTATTGTTATATTTTATTAAATGATTTTTAAATTACTATGATACATGATATGTTTTTCTTTATTTTAAATAAATCTTATAATACTCAATAGCGATCAGAAATTTTAAAACTAGATAAAAATCAAATTATTTTACGATATTCCAAATATTTTAAAGATCCTCCCATTAAATAGTATACCATGAGTTAAACTTTGAAAATGATATAAGTTTTAATAGCATTTCGTTGCATTTAAAATGTTGAGTCTTGTTGAAGGAAATCTGTGTAGTTAATTTTCTGTGTAGTTAATTTTTTAGTATTTTCTGTGTAGTTAATTTTTTAGTATTTTCTGTGTAGTTAATTTTTTGTTATGAAAAGAATGTGTTTTTAATTATTTTTATTAATTTATCAGAAGTATGTATTTCTTGTAATTTTTATATTAATAAACGCATAAAAAAATAGATCCAAGACATTTTAATAACGCACAACCGATAATATATAACCGATAACATTTTAATACGCTCAACTAAATAAACTAAGAAAATGGTGTCCTCACGAAAGTGCTAAGCGTTTTTTTTTTATTTGAACATGTTTCTGCATTCCAACATAAAACATCTGGTCACTTTAAGTATATAGATTATTATTATTATAGAAACACTGTTTCATTTAACGCTTTGTTTCCTTGGAACGTATACCCCAATTAAACGGTATCTTACTGTATTTATATCATGAAGTTAATCTTTTAATGTGTTGATAAACTTTAATCAATATAAATGTGTAAATACCGTAATAAATTTTGAATATTTTAATAATTAATAGAATCTTATTAAATATTTTATCAAAAATTTTTACTATATAGATTTATTTTAGAAGTAATTTTAAAAGTTTTATAAAAATACCGCAATTACAATACAATACAATACATCAATTTATAATATTCATTGCATGTTTTAAATTTAAGTGAATGTTGAATAATGAATTTGTTATTGAATTTTAAGTCATAAAATATTTACTTTTAATATTTTATTTATGCATGCAATTATATTTATTGGGTATTCACAACAATTTTATTATTATCTCTAATAATAATAATCTATATACTTAAAGTGACCAGATGTTTTATGTTGGAATGCAGGAACATGTTCAAATAAAAAAAAAAAAACGCTTAGCACTTTCGTGAGGACACCATTTTCTTAGTTTATTTAGTTGAGCGTATTAAAATGTTATCGGTTATATATTATCGGTTGTGCGTTATTAAAATGTCTTGGATCTATTTTTTTATGCGTTTATTAATATAAAAATTACAAGAAATACATATTTCTGATAAATTAATAAAAATAATTTAAAAACACATTCTTTTCATAACAAAAAATTAACTACACAGAAAATACTAAAAAATTAACTACACAGAAAATTAACTACACAGATTTCCTTCAACAAGACTCAACATTTTAAATGCAACGAAATGCTATTAAAACTTATATCATTTTCAAAGTTTAACTCATGGTATACTATTTAATGGGAGGATCTTTAAAATATTTGTGGTCTCTGCTATTCTGATGTTGTTAAGAGGCTTTATCACTTTGGCCCAAACCCAGAAGACATTTATATCATATTCGTAGATCCTCTTTGCCAATGCAGTTGTTAATCTAGCTGCCTATATATCGTTTTTATATTCTTTTAAGTCTGACTATTAAAGCTCTTAGTGTACTACCTACGTACTATAAGCAATATTTCTAGTGTTAAAAGCAGAATAAGAATCAATTAATGTACTACCTACGTATATTTTTTGTTGTTGTTGTATATTTTTTGTTGTTGTTGTTGTTGTTGTTGTTGTATATTATTATAGATTGGTACAGTGCCGTGGTGGCGAACCTACGACAGACATGCCAGGAATGGCACACAAAACAATTTTGCTGGCACGTGGCACGTATTTATGTACTGTATATAAATATATAGAACGTCAAGCTAAAATTTTATATTTTTTTAAATTTTCACAGGACAGAAAATTCACGTCGTGACCATATAACTCTTGAGTCACTTCTATTCTACTCGCTGTTGTCAGTATGCTGTTTTGGTGTTAGATTGAGTTAATCATTTTTGCTTCCATATGTAATTGAAAAAATTATATTTTGTTTACATATGCTAATTAGGCCTAATTCTTTTGTATTTTTTTTCTTTTCTTCTTTTGGTCCTATAACTAAAATTAAAAAACGATATCAGGACAGAGTATATGGACAACAAAATATAATTTTTCCGTGCCAAAAAATTAAAAAGCAAAAAAGTTATGGCAAATTATCGAATATTGAGTATCATATTTCATATTTCCTTGGAAGGTATGGGGCATTTTTTTTTTAATTTGAAGAGCGTTACAGGTTAAACATTATTTTAGTTACTTTTTAATATTCTTTAGTTAAATATAATAAGCATTACATAAAAACACAGCACTTCTTGCAGTAAAGTATCAAACTAAATTTATTAGCTTAGTACAAGCGAGGCGTGCCTGAAGAGGATGTGTAGCACATCGAAAACGTTCACTTGTATTTAAGTTAATAAATTTAGTTTGATACTTTACTGCAAGAAGTGCTGTGTTTCCTTTATTTAAGTAGTCTTAGTTGAAGCAGTTTAATAGTACTGTCAATTTATGAATGAAAAAATTTTGTATTTGGTTCATTTTTTTAACTAAACTATGCTTCTCAAGTTCTACTCCTGTGAATACAACAATACTTATCCAATGTGACTATATAAAGAGTTTCTGCAATTATTTATGATGAAATTCATATTTACAATAGTCAATTCATATTTACAATAGATTGGAGGAAAGCTTTGGAAGATAAAGGACTGAAAATCGACAGAAGCAATACAGAATATTTGGCCTGCAACATAGAGAAAATGAAGGGCCCAGGAAAATGAGGAGCTGAAACTGATGGAAACAACAATCAGGAAAACAGACCACTTCAGATACCTTGGTATCAGGAAAACAGACCAATTCAGATACCTTGGTTCGATTGTTGATGAATTGAGCGAGACAGGTAGAGAAGTGAATAACAGAATATAGGCAGGTTGGAAAAATTGGAAAGAAGTCTCTGGAGTCCTATACGATAAGAAAATCCCTGTGCACCTAAAGGGCAAAGTATACAGAACAGTGGTGAGACCAGCAATGCTGTATGGAATGGAAACACTCCCCCTTAAGAAAATAATTTACAAAGGATGAAGGTGGCGAAATGAGGAATGTTAAGATGGACGTGCGGAGTGAAACAAGCAGACAGGATTAGAAATGAATACATCCAAGGGACAATGAGGGTTACTGATATTGCAAGTAAAATCCAAGAAAGTAGATTAAGATGATTTGGCCATTTATTGAGAAGAGATGAGGACTACACGGGCAAAAGACTTGATGAGAAGAGATGAGTCTATACGGGCAAAAGACTTGTGGAGGCCCGAGGTCCAGCCCGCTGGAGAATGTCACTTATCACCCGATCGTAAGTTATCGGAGTTGACAACTTTATAGTCAGCATCGGGTGAGGAGGTCCCTTCTCTGGCCGGGTCCAAAATACTCAGTTCTCAACTATCCCCTGAAATGAAAATAAACACGTTTGATGTAAACCACACAAGAACTCCGGCATTGTGCAGGTGTTCGGAGGGGTTGTGCGAAGTTATGAGACAGAGGTCGAGATGCCATCTTCCCAGAAAAAGGGAGAGATGTTTATTTGTTTTATCGATGGGATAGAACAGAGACTTTGAACAAAGAAAAAGTCAGTTGGTTCCAGCCAGCCGTGTAGGACAGTTGGTTGCAGTCCACAGGACAGTACACAGTTGGTCCAAAGAATACAGTCGGATCAGCCCGTGGTGGAAGTTAGTCCATTGTTGCCGTAGCAGACGATTTCGTTGATCTCGCCCAACCTTATAGAGGTAGTGCGGACTACACAGTTCCAAACTATCGTCTCTTGAAGATTCGTAAATTGTCTAATTTCGAGACGGAAGAACTGTGAACTTTAGTTAACCAGCAAGTTCAAAGGAATCAGTTCCGTTATATCTGTTTGAGGACCCACATCCGAGTGCCCCAACAGATCCAAACTCCAGCATCCACCAACTAAAAGCCAAGCTGAACTGTACATCACCTCCGTACAATCTCCTGACCCCATCCTAAGGAGACATTGTCGAAGAATGGATCGTCAAATATCACCCTTGGAGCCAGTCCAGGACACACCACCCAATTAGAATAACAAGTGGAGAAATCACCAACTAACCTGAGGTATTGTCCTCTGACATAAATTGTCGGGTCTGTTGTATGTAAATAATTTATCTCTCTCCAATAAAAGAAGATGTTTGTATCAACAAACGTAGTCTCAGTATCCGTTTTGTCCGGCCTCTCGTCACCCGTCCTTATCCATTTCACACGCCGCTTGTAGGCTGTCCACCTGTTGGGAACCGTTCGTTCTAGTCTTGCAAGCCCAGCGGGCCGTGTGCGCCTCACAGACTTATGGACATGGAAGTTGAAGGAAGGAGGAAAAGAGGACGATACAAGAGAAGGTGGCAAGATATTGTGGATGACGATCTGAGATCAAAGGGTCTCAGAAGGGAATGGACAAAGGACAGAACGCAATGGAGAAAGCTCATCAAAAACAGCGACCCCATATAGAAATGGGAAGAAGCTTGTTGATGATGATGATGATGATGATTCTGAATTTTGTTGGTCAGAGAACCTAACTTCCAATCACTGTACCTATGAGAAATTGAGTTCCAAATTATAAAAGATTCAAATTATGATGAAAAATTTTGAATGAATCCCTGTCATAAATCAAGGACCACAATATTTAAAACTTTAATCATTTAATTAAAGAGAACATAAAAAATATCTTGCAATTATTGATTTATTGAATTATCCAAAGAGGAAGATAATTTTTTCTAATTTGATTTATATTGATAACAATATATATTTTATTTAAATTAAAAGCAGATTCTATTTTCATGAAATGCAATTGTTTTTATTTTAGATAAAATTAAGTTCTCTCCTGAAAGACAGATTGAAAGAACACAAAGCCAATATAAAGAAAGGTCTCCAGACTACGGCATTGGCTAGAAGAGCCTACGAGTACGATATTAAAATAGAGTGGGACAGAGCAAAAGTAGTAAAAACGATAAATGATATAAAAGAGTTAGCAATAGCAGAAGAAATTAAAATCTTAGAAGGAAGCAGAGAAGGGAAGTAATTAACAAAAGACAATCTATAGATCTCCCACTGCCATGGAAGTATGCTTTGAGACATGAGACAAGCGGGAGTATAAATAACTGAAATAAGAAGTGGGAATAAATGAACTCTGTGTAATAATATTGACTTTTGATGAGTTATTAACCCCCTTATTGTATATTGGCCAGTAAGAAAAGTAGTGTATTTATATACCTTAGGGTTGAGTGTATATTAATAATCCAAATGTGATACTGCTTTCTTAGACATATAACCAGAAAATGTAAAAAACAGACTCAGCACTTACAGCAGTCCCATAAAAAAGCATATAATAAATGCTTTTTTATGGGACTGCTGTAAGTGCTGAGTCTATTTTTTACATTTTTTGGATATATTAATATAAAATAGCAATGTTTAAACCTTGTAATTAATTATATGTAGTAAGATTTTAAATTTTTAAATGTAAAACTTTTTGAATTTTTGTTTGATTTCTAATGATTACATTCTAACTTTGAGAACGAAAACTGTTACTTAAATGTAGGAGCTGAAGAGGGCGAGTTAATGCTGAAAATGTTACTCAATAAAAGTTTGTTGAATTATAAAATCGTATTTGGTCTGCTCATTGGTGCTAATAAGATTACTTCTTAAAATTAAGTTCATAATTTAAATAATAATTACTTAAAATAATTGTATTTAAAGATATCTTATTTGGTCATCTTAATTGAATGGTAAAATTTTATAAGTAGGAGAAATATATATATCTACTATTACTACTTATTTATAATAAAAATTTGTTTATTATTTATTAGAAATAAAGAGATTTATAAAATTTAATATATTCTCGAGTATAATTACCATTCTCCTAGAACTTCCAAACATCTCATTTGACCCATAATCAATTCTACATCATCAGGATTTTGCTCTCTAGTCTGCTGATAAGCACGCAAAGCATTTTCCCAATCATGCAATTTTTCATACCATCTTTCTTTAATTTTCTAAATATGTAAAAATTTTATGAGTTATTTCAAACATAAATTTTTTTACATAATAAAATGTTTCATTATAAAATATACTCTTTATATTTTATCAGATAAAATAAAGAAACTATAAAATTTATAAACAATAAATAGCAGATATTCTATTACCAAAAGTAATATTATATAGAATTTTTTATATAGAATATCTATCTATAACCTGTAAACTGGGGAATGCAAAATAGTTCATAATAATATCTATAAAAAATATGAAAATTGACCTAATAGTAGGAGTATATTAAATGTCAATTTAACATATGGAGTGGAACTTAAAACACAGAATAATAGTTGAATGTCATATCAATAATCTATCAGTGTATACAATTTTAATTCATCTAAAATATACCAAACATCCAAAGTTGCAGATGTTGTTTAAAGAAAACATACAAACTATAAATGACATGCATCTAAAAAATAATCTCAAAAATACCATTACCAACCTATAAGTGGGTCAAAATTTTTTAATCATACATTATATAACCATTACAAAAACATTAATTGGAAAAAGTATATAAAACATAATTCTATTTAGAATTTCATAAAGATGGATATAAGATATGCTTGATTCAATCAACATTCAAATAAAAATATATTTAAAGAAGATATGTTTTTTTCAATTAATGTTCTTTTATATATTCTTTTGGAATTTAAATGAGTGATGCACAGCACAACTTTAAGTGAAAAACATAATTAATTGTAAATAAAAGTACTTACTGATGATGTCTTATTAAAGCTGAAAGTCTATTAAAAAATGTTACAATATACAGTGAAACCCCGATTTTGAAACTTTTCAGGGACCGGCCCGAAAATTACAGTGAAACCCCGATTTTGAAACTTTTCGGGGACCGGCCTGAAAAGTCGGAACGGGGAAACACACGAAGCCGGAAACTCTGATGACGTCATAATAAAAAAGTTATATAATTAAAACGTAGGAAGAGGGAAAGTTTTACATTGCAAACAAGTAAAGGGAAAGTTTTACATTGCATGTATAAGAAAATGCTCGGACTTCCGAAAATAGACGTTTAAAGCGGGAAAGTCGTACGATACGGGAACGCACGCGAGGGTTTCACTGTATTTTATAATTTTTTGTATCTGCGTGGTAGTTCCCATTATCAACATAATCAACGAAGTTCACATAATCAGGAGTCATTAACCAAAGCGTGCGTCGTTAACCAAGACAGGTTTGATATAGAACATCAATTTAAAAACTAGAATGCATGAGTTTAGAACATTTAACAATTTAATTATTATTGATAATATGAGTTAATATTATAGGGAATTTATATTAGGAGTAAATATTGAAAATAATAATATATTAAAAATAATATCTTTTAAAATGAGTATAATATTAAAATGTTTTATATACCACTCCATGATGCTGGTATAATATATGGAGGATTATCATTGAGTACAAAGAATCTGTTTCTGTAATGATTAATGACTATTGCCTCTGCTACTTTGATTTGTGTTGTTGTTAAGAGGCTTTATGACTTTGGCCCTATCGCAGAATACATTTATATTGTATTTGTAGACCCTCTTTGCCAATGCAGTTGTTAGTCTAGCTGCCTGTATATTGTTTTTATGTTCTTTGTCTGACTGCTAAACCCTTATTATATTATCTGTGTACATTTCATGTTATTGTAGATTGGTATAGTGCTTATCCCAGAACATTTATGTACTTATTTAAGGGTTTGATATTCTTTACGATGTAGTAATTAGTATTAAGTCTATTGTACAGTAATATAAGATTCTTTTTATCAAGTGCCTTTTTAACTGATTGTATTGGGATCGAATATGGAACAGATGTTAAATATATTCAGGGTTGTTCTTGTGTGTCGTAAGGAATTAATAAAATGTAAAAATTCAATCATCTGTCAATCTTTTTAAATAAAGCAATCATTATTATATAAAAATAATAATTATATTGATCTTCCAAATTATGATTGTAATAAATGGATTTTAACATTTTATTATTTTCATCATCCAGAGGGATTCATATAAAAATTTTAACAAAAAAATTTTTGTGAAAGTATGATATTAATTTAAATCTAAATTAAATATTTTTATAATATTGAATTTAAAAAGAAAAAAAAATAATTTTATGCTTAATAATAATGAAATGAAGGAGTTAAAATATAAAAAATAAGTTTAATCAATTAAATATTTGAATTAGCAAATGATGCTGAAAGTGCCATTATCAGTATATATAATTAATAATAATCATGCTGAAAATTCTTACTATGTGCAATGCATTTGTATAATATTCAGAATAAACAAACTTTAAATTACTGAATAATTTTTTTATTTTTCAAATGTTTTTAGCTTAGAATAATTCATCTTTAAATTTTTTTTAATATCATTATATATTCTGTTCTTATAAATTTGAAACATTTTTTACGATTAATATGATGTAACATAATAAACTTAAAAAATTTATCTAATTTCTATATTTACAATGAAACATAATAGAATGTTTCAAATTTATAAAAACAAATTATGAAGCATGTCTAGAAAGTAATAACCAAGAGGATGTAAAGAGTTCTATAAAGCATTGTTTATATATATTTAATGCATAATGTTGTTACTTATAATAAACTATTTTTCTACATAGTCACTATATTTATTGAGGCATTTGCTGTATCACGATATCAGTTTTTGTATTCCTTCATCAAAGAAATCACCACCAAGCCATTCAATCCTCCTGTACAATGTTTTCTCTCTTGATCTTTCCCTAGATTCTGGATGCCAAAATCTCTTTAAGATGGAGAAACAAGTAATAATCACTAGGAGCAAGGTTGAAATTATATGAAGGATGATCAAAAGTTTCCCACCCAAACTATTTGAGTATAGGAGACACTGTGTGGTAGAGCATTGTCATTTAAGAGCTAAATTCCAGCAGTCAATAGCCCAAGTTGTTGGTTGTCTGATGTAACTCCATAAAAGTTTGACAGTATAATTCTACATAATGATTATCCCAATCCATTAAGTCTACAAGAAAATACCTTTAATTAAAGTCCAAAAAATTGTCATCATAATTTTTTGAGAGCATCTGCTTGAAGTTTCTTGTTTTGGAGACCCTGTATGTTGTCACTGTAAAGACTACTGCTTAATTTCTGATGTGATGTGGGAATCCACATTTCATCATTAGTGATGATGTAGTCAAGGAATTCATTGCCATCTTTGTGATAATGCTCTAGAAATATCAAGGCAACTGCCATGCATTGCTCCTTATCAGCATCTGTCAACAATTCTGGTACACATCTGTCACAGTTTTTGGTAATGGAGGTGCTCCTTTTATAATTCACTTGTCTCTTCAAATTATCTATCACCAAAGATCTACATCCAGTTCATTCTTCATCAACAATCTGCCTGTAAATTTACTAAAAAAAACCTGTAAAATGCCTATATTAATATTTTTCATGTGTAAAAATCTAACCATTGCCCACTTTCCCAGGTGGAGGGATTTTCGATTTTAATGTCTTTTCTTTTAAAAGAACACAGGAAAATGAGGAACTTTTGTAGAATGCTAATTCATCAAATATGTGTTCCACTAAATGCATAGACAATAACTGAATTTGACATGGAAGCTCCAGTATTGTTTGTGTAATTGCTATATGAAACTGGTTCTTACTTTTCTGAATGCATTTTGTATATAATGATATTAAAAAATCCTGAAGTTTTTCTCTCTCTCTGCCTGGATTTGTCACAGGACTCATGACTACATAATTGGAGTGTGTTGATGTCAGCTTGATCTGATAAACTATCTAAAAAATGGAAATCTGCCAAATGCCTTGGTAATCTAATTAGTTAAGCACTGGGATTTTATCTCAAAGTTCCTAATTCAATTCCAGGCCATGGAAAATTTTTATTATGGAAAAAGCAAATAAAAAAATTACAATTTAATTATTAAATGATAAATGGTACTACCACAGCCAATATTTAATTAATTATTAAATCAATAAATGAAGGTACTGTAATCCAAAATTAATAAAAAGTGATTATTAAATTACAGTTTAATTTTAGATTAATTCAGTTATAATTCATTTAAATTCATTTGGTTGATGCAATGGTACAAGAGTTCTTGATTTAAGAGGTTTTTCAAATATGAAATACAGAAGATCCCAATTTATAATGGTGCAAAGTTGCAATATTCAAAAATACCAATAATAGCAATAATCTAATTTAAACCTAATGATTTTAACAACTCTGCAATTCCAGAATCCAGCCTGAGCTCAAGTTTTTTTACTATTTTCTAAAATAAATACAGCAATGCCTCATATAGTCTGGTTAATTGGTTCCTCTTTCTTACTGGACTAATTGAAACCGGACTATTCGAGGTACGTAACTTATGGGAAAAATTATAATTGGTTTCAAGAAATTTTCGATTTGCCTCATAATATATATTTTAAATATAAATTCTTACATTATTATTTCATATGCATTAAACATTAAAATCTTTTATAAAGATTTATAATAGACAGAAGGGGACAGAAAGTGGATCCGAGCCCATAAAGACAAATAGATAAAGAGGGTTCGCCCAGCAGGTGAATGCATTCGCTTTCTCCAAGTCGGCCGCTCGGCGCCATTGCAAACCCAGAGTGGTGCTCTGCGTAAAGGCGGATTCTCACTTGAACTGGGCCACCGCGGGCTGATGAGTCGCAAACATCGATATGCCCAGTATTCGTTCCCATTCAATGATTCAATTAAGCATGTGCGGTAAACAACTGACGACATTGCACTCGAGAGGCAGGCACTATAACAAACGTTGTTCAGATAAATTTGGCAACACTAAAGCAGCCGCCTGCTTGTCTCAGCTCGTCATAGTGGCTATTCGAGTCATATATCTTAGTAAGTAGCGAGCATACTTACATTTCATATTTATTCTAAAAAAATAAAGTAAATTAAAATTTTTTTATTAACAATTACAATCCGGACTATAGTGAAACCTGGACTATGCGAGGTATTGCTGTATATCATATCAAACCAATCTATCAATAACTAACATTTACATGATGAAACAAACAACCAAAAAACTTACGGCTTAAAGTATCAAACAAGTGTTAGATTTAAATAGTGAAAAACAATATTAAAAATTTATACTAATAATTTGAATAAATTCTTAAAACAAGTAAACTTAAATAATAAAATATAAATTTATTTGACTCAAACACTTACAAAACAAGTGTAAACCAAACCTTTATTTAAGCAATAATAAAGCACAAAACAATTTATCAATAAAACTTGTTTAATCAAAATTCAAATATTCAAAACAACAATAAACATAACCTTAAATATTAATTAATTCTATTACCTCCACTCTCCGATACAAACTTAAGCCATTGTCGATCTTACAAGGAAATCAGAAGTCACCAATCAGCTCCAATGCAATACGAAGCACCTCCCTAAGTCAGGTGACGTATACATTTTTATCCAAGTGACTTTTACAGTCCTGAACTTGCCTCATTTACATGTCATGCAACAAGTTCAAATTTCTTAGTTTACAGAGCAAATCAATTCATGTCATCCTCTTTATAAATTAATTATTTACTGAAAAAAACAAATATCAATAAGAGATCATTTTTATATTCTCACATTGGACCAGTGGTAAATTATTTAGAATAGACAATGTCAAGAGCAAAGAGAGTTCATCAAGATGCAGACTTCTGGTCCATAACATGTAATTTCTAACTGATGAGACAGAGGATGTGAAAAGTGAGTTAACTCTTAAACTAACACATAATACGTTAAATAATACTGAAAATAATAGGAAATAATAAAGAGCATAATAAAATAATAATAGGATAGGTCAGAATTAAATTCTTTACAATGGAATTGTATTCAAAGATTTCTGTTATAGTTCAAATCTGTTATAACTCAGATTGTTATTTTCCATATGTGCAATGTTATAAATGGCAGTAACATTCCCTAATAATCAGAACTCAGAATATTCAATATGTTTTTAAAAAGCATTAATGTACAGTAATGTCAAATAAATGCTGTTTACTCTTTAAAATTACGACACTGTATTTCATGTCTATCAGAATTTTATGTGACTAAAACTAAAGAAAACATGATATACTTTTAAAAAGCATTAATGTACAGTAATGTCAAATAAATGCTACTCTTAGTCATCATGCTTTTCTACTTTAGTCATCATGTTTACTCTTTAAAATTAGGACACTGTATTTCATGTCTATCAGAATTTTATGTGACTAAAACTAAAGAAAACATGATGTAAAAACAAAAAGATAGAATATTTAAGTTATTTTCCTGTGCCCAAATTTCTAGCAATGACTATATGGTAAAGCAGTCATTTACTACCTTGAAGAATTCAGATTCAATTTTGAGTCTCTCAATCTTCTTTTAGGAAGAGTCCAGGCCCAGCCAGGCTCATTGAATTCTATCCTCAGGTTGAAAAGTTGAAGAAGTCACTTCCTAAAAGTGACTGCTGCCAAAAGTATCTGTTAACAACATAATTAAGCTAATCAAATTTCTAGCAAATATAAGCAATTATTTTTTAATGCCACTTATCAATCATTGGCTGACTACTACAGAATGGTATCCATTCCAGACCAAACTACAAATTGCCCATATCTGTAATAGAGCAGTAGGATTTTATAGTAGGTAAATCAATGCCCAGGCTTGACCCATTAAAAATTTTTCAGAAATATGGAATCCAAATTCCATGCTTCCATGCATTTAGAATGGTTGCATAAGGACTGAGCCTAAATAAAAAAGTCTTGGAAGTATGAGATCCAAAATTAAATACAAATATTGCATTGTGGAAATACAATACATTTCCATCCTGGTGACAAATCAGCCATCTAGTTAATTGACTTCCATTATTTCAAAATTATTGATAATGGCTGTTGTAAGTTGGGATCTCCTATATCAAAAAAATTGAAAATATGAACTTTAATTGCAATAAATAAAGGCTAAATATTCATAAGGAGGCATTTCAATCCATATACATAGCTATACAATAAAATAAATATATAAGTTTGTAATAAAATATCTGTCTTCTACTACAAAATCAGAAAAATCGAAATAGCAGCTGAAAAGCAGCAGCAGCTTGTCCTCTGGTTTTACCAGTATATTCTATAAATAACTTCAACTCCAGTCTTTTCCCTTAGGCAATAGTTCACATGTATAAAATTTCATTTGCTTATCTATTAATAATAATGAAAAATAAAATTTCTTTTACATTTATATGACAAATAATTTCATTATTATTATAAGTTGCTTGATTTTAAAGAGTTGGATAAATAAATCATATATTATTAATTTTGTTGGCCTCAATTTTATTGTAATCAAATTTCATTGATGAGAATGGAATCTCTTATTTTAATATTATGTCTATGGGAAATTGATCTTTGATTTATGAGTTCTTACACTACAATAAATTTCCAGGTCTGAATTAACTCAAAGTCAAGAACTACTATATTTGGATTATAATATCTAATTTGTTTGAGTGAGCTATATTAAGAATTGTGAATATTTTTAGCTTATTATAAATCAAAAATGTTTAAAATTTAAACTTTTTTTGGCAACTTGGAGGTTTATTTATTCTGGATACTAATATTTATTTTATATTTATTAAAATTCAATAAAATTTTATTTTGCTATTTATGAAATTTATCAAAATCTCCACAATATATTTTTAATAAATCTTAATTACAGGTAGGCCTCGATTAGTGCAAGTTCAAGTAATGCGATATTCGATTAACCCAGGAGACGTCCGAGCCGATATGCTTTCGTTTTCTGCTTTGTGCCATTGCATACAAACAAAACACCACTAAAGTGGGGACACCCGCTAGCATTTAGTTGAGCATAATGGAATAGTCTTCTCGCCCTGGGTGACCCTACTAGAAATATAATTTCTGACGTGCATCACCCATTCCGCCCACGTAATATCCTTCTCGCCCTGGGTGACCCTACTAGAAATATAATTTCTGACGTGCATCACCCGTTCCGCCTATGTACACCCCTCCGCCACTTTGAGGCAGCATAGCAGGATTCAGGAGGGATTATTATTATAAGAAAACAAAAATATATAATTTTCATATGATTATATATTATAATCAAGGTCTAATCCTGATTATAACATATAATCAATCATCTTGAAACTGTTAAGTTTAGATTTTGAAAATAATTAAGATGCAAAGATATAGAAAGCAAGAAAAACTTGCTTATTCATAGAAATGTTTTTGATTATTACTGTTGGCCTGTTTCAGTCATGTACCAAAGACACTAAACCATAACTGAGTTTTATTTTGTCTCATTTTGTATATAGTGTGAGTATTACAGTAGAATCTCTGTTTTATGAGTTCACTTTAATGGATTTTGGATTTAATGGACATATATTTAGATTAAATTTTATCTTCAACAAACATTTGAAATTTATTTTTGGTCATCACTAATGATCACAGCAAAAAACTTCTATCAATAAAAAAACGGTAAGTGCAATAAATAAACTAAAAATTTTTATTTAGATAATTGCATTTTATGAGTAGAAAAATATAATTACAATATTTTTGCTTTAGCAGACTGTTGTCATTAATAGACACCCCTTTCTCTATTAAACTGAGGTTATACTATATGTGAAATAGCAGAGAGAATAATGACTTGAGTTTTCACTAATAATCATGGAATAGGATATACAGAATTTAAAGTTTTTATATGATCATAATATATCACTGTTAAAATAATGTTAAGTTGTAATGTAAATAATGTAGCTAAGTTGTAACATGATTAAACAAAATGCATTTGTATTTTTCAATAATCATGATAATTCCCATATTAAGAGATTTTAATCTGATTCAAAATATCAAATATTATACTAATTAATTAATTAAAACATAAGTTGATAATTCTTGTCAATTATAATAATATAATAAAATAAAATATATTTTTATTTAAAATAAAAAACTTATTTAAATTATAATAATATAAATAATAAAATAAAATATATTTAAACTTTCATTTTTTAATTATTATTCAATAAAAATAAAAGTATCAAATAGAATAAATTCATAAAATTGCTTGAATTGTAATTTTTTTATCCATATTTTGAGTGGTAAACTAGATAATTCTTAATTTCAATTATAATTTTTTATTCATCATTTTTAACTTAGTTTTATTTTTTAGTTTGAGAATTGATTTCATTAAGTTCCAATTACTACTTTTAATAACTTTCTAAATTTAAAAAGATTTGATATTATTTAGACTTAGATTAAAATAATATTTTTGAACTTTAGAAAAACAATATATATATGAAAACAAGGTATTTTTCATTAAATAGATTTAATTTAAATTTATGTTAACCTAGTTATGGAAAACGAACTTGACAAAGAAAATTCCAAAATATTCTCTAATTTTAACATAACCACTTCAATAATAAATTAAGTAATTGATTAAGAAATGTTTCATAAAGCAAATGCTAAAAGTGCTTAGTATTTAATCTTATTAAAGATATAGTATAAGAATTGTTAATCATTCATATGAGTAATCAGACATCTTTAATCCGGGGATATCCTGATAGGATTAAGTTATGCTATTGAATACATATTTCCTAATTAGGAATGTTTTCATATTCTGTATCAGAATCTTTCTAGAATAATGAGAAAAATTTAAATAATTTCATAACAGTAATATCTCACTATTGTTTTCCATCCTGCTCATGATAAAACTCAAAACTATACACAAAAATTATATGAAATAAGTTTAAATATAGAACTGAATTTTTTGTAATAAAATGTTTTCTGCTTAAAGCTGCTTTATAATTTTGGTTGTTATTACATTAAAAACCATATTATGAAATAAAAAGCCCATTCAGTATGATAAACTGTTTAGAGTTAGCAACATTAGAGAAGATAAAATGTTAAGAGAGACTTACTATACACACCGTTGGAAAGACCATGTGTTTAACTATGACAATTCCCTTATGTTACTCCCACCTTGAGCCTAAAAGCAGAGTTTTAAATTATTGTGATCCTGTGGTAAGGAAGATTGTTAAAAAATAATGTTGCCATATTGTAATATAATGTTTTTAATGATATTGGGTACATCTTTGAACAAATATATATGGATTGAATATCGGTTATAACCGATATTCGATCCATATATTGCTATAATTTGTAATTGGAAGAATGGGAGAAGACCAGGTGATCCTGAAAAGGGAAAGAAAGTAATTTGTTTTTAATTTTTGTTTGTTTTCTGAGAATTCACTTTGGCAGCATAGTATTCTTCATGTAAAGTGCTTTTATTATTTTTATTTGATTGTGGGTTTTATTATGTTAGGCTTTGATATTATTATTATTTAGTGTATTTTTGTTAGATTTTGGTATTTTTATTTGGTTATTTTTAATGAGATGAATAATTACTTTGCATTTTAGAATGACATAAAATATGTTAAACTAAGAATTTTGTATTTTTATTATTATTTATAATATTTGTGAAGATAGTTTATTGTTTAATTGAAGATGGTGTAATGTGGAACTGGACTATAAATTGGATAGATTATTCTGTATGGATAGATTTATAGTCATAAAGTTTCTGAATGTTCATTTTAGCCCTTTAACAAAAACAGAAAGCAGATTTAATCCATATGCTTTCCTCTACTGTTGACATTTTTCATAGAGTCCAATGTACTGATGTACAATGTACTATGTAAGATTTAGAATTATACTTAAGTTTAATAGTATTGTTAATTTAGAATTATAGTTTAGTTTTTATATTGTTTGTTATGCTTAAAACTTACCATTTGGTGTTAATGATGATGTATTTTATAAGGTTTATTTTAAGTGATTTGTCAAAATTGTGAGGGGAAGAGTTGTGTTTTTCCACCTGTAATGCTGTTATTCTGAGAGACTGGTCATTCTGATGGTCCTTCAGTTTGATTCAAGGAGAGCTGAAGGAGAACTGTTTTGGTCTGTATTATAACTGAGGCAGGCTATGTGGATTACTGAAAATTTTTTTGATTAAGCAGTTTATTTTACTGAATGAGTTTTTCATTTCATTTTTATTTAGATTTTACAGTAAGAGGTCTTATATTAAATATATAAAAATTTATTTCATAATTTCCTTTATATAACTTGTTATTTTTTTACTATTTCTATTTTTAAAATATAATTTTGATATAGCTATATATAGCACCTCTTGTTTTACTACTATCAACATGAAATTCATCATGTTAAAAATAATTAGATACCACTAACCTAGCTTTCAAAAATATTTTTTCATTCAAAATCCAGTCTACAAAATTGCTCCTAAGAATCATTCAGAACATAGCATATGATGATTTAAGTCAGATTCACTTTTTTTTTGTAAATAGCAGTTATGTAAGAGGACAGTTCGGAAAGTAACTTCTATTAATATTTAACAGTAAAGCAAGAAAGTTGCACATGTGCAGCAGTGTAGAGTGATTCAGTAGCTATCAAGCCATGATATTTTTAACTAACAACTATCAATATGCATTGTGTAACCAATGATTTAAAATGAATGGTATCATCAATGATCTTACAGCTGTGAAGTGCATGCAATTATTTGTTTTCTTCATTCAATAAACATGAATGCTGCTGAGATTCATTGTGAGACATTACAAAATTTTTGGAGAGACATTCAAAGCAAAAGACATGATATGCTGATGTCCAGTATCATCTTGCTGCATGTCAGTGCATACCTTCATACTACAGACTGTATTCAAGAAACATTTCAGTTTTCTTTTTATTAATAAAAGACACCACTTTCCACTTAGTGAGAGTATTAAGTGACAGGGAAAAAGTGAGTACTTTCTGCAGATGTGGGTAGCCCTTTTGCAGGTTACCCACATCTGGGGCAGAAGAGTCAACCAAATTGTGGAGAATGCAGATCAGCTTGCTGGGTCTGGACCCCATGAATAAATTTTTCAAAAAGTGCAATCCAAGATTCAAGCCTGGGTCTTCCAGGGTGAAAAGCTGATGCAATTCCACATGGCAAATCTGGCCTATTTCAACTGAGATTTGTTTGATCACATACAATCCTGATCTTGCTCCAAATGATTATCACTTTTTCTGACACAAAAAATTCATTGAATACACAGCACTTCAAGGATGATGAGGAGTAAAAATGGGCTGAATTCATAGATAGCTGATTTCTTTGATGAAAAAATTGAAAAGCTCATTCCCTGATATGACAACTTCTAAATTCACATGGCAAATATATGGAAAAGTAATTTAGATATGTTAATGTTATTTGTATATAATAATTTTTTTTTGCTTTTCTTGTAATTTTTATAATCTATCAGAAATTACTTTCTGAATGATTCCTCCTACAATTCTTCCTTGTACAATTACAGTAGTGTGACCAATTGTACGATGATTACTTTCTCGTACAATTGATCACACTTTCTATTTCATTTACATAACTTCACAATACAAACTTTGACTGATTCCATATGATTATATCATTTGCATACATTGTCATTTAACAGACTTGAGGAATAAATTTTTTGCATTTTAGAACAGTTAATCAGTACTAGCTAATTCCTGCTCAAGTACCAAACATTATATAAGTAAAGATTAGGATATGAAATAATCATTCAGAAAGTATTCATGAGTTGTAATTTACTAAACACAACAAAAATAACAAAAACGAAACACTTTTAGCAGAAAAAAACAAGAGTTAAATGGAATGTTTTTGATCCATTCAAGGGTCATCTTCAGAAAAAGAAAATAAAGAAAAGTTGTGTGATTTTTCTTATTTTCTTTTTTTTTCAAATTGAATGGCTAGAAATGATCCTCAAATGGATCAAATACATTCCATTTAACTCTTGTTTTTTCTACTAAAAGTGTTTCATTTTTATTAAATAATCATTCTTTTTTAAACTTAATATTGCTTTGCTTATTATAGTATAGATTACAAAATGAATAATCAAATAACCATAGCAGTACAAATTAATTTAAAATAAATAGAAATTAGCAATTAAGGATGTTTTAGTCAATGTGGCTTCATCTATTGGTTAATAATGCTATTTCTGTACATGTTATTTTCAGTCTTCTGTGGCCCCCTTCAAATGTTAACTATCAAAAACGTCTCAAAAGGATTATCACTTATGCAATAATAATGTTTAATAAATATTTGATTCCTATTGATGACACCAATGAATTGAGAATAAAAAAATCAACTATACAAGTCAATAATGCAAGTATAAAAGATTATTTTATAAAGTACAAATAGTCCTTGACTTATTATAGGGTTCCATTCCAACATCTCCATTGTAAGTCAAGGATATTTTTTTAATTTTTGATTTGTTTGATTTCTGTTTTAATATTTTCATAAATTAGATTTCTGTATAACTTAAAACAGTTAAAAATGTATAAATTTACATAAACATTTATAAGTTATTTATTAGCACATATACAATTAAATACAAAAATACAAAATTAAGAAAGAAAAATTTAAGAAATATTTTCATCAGTAGTATTATTTCTCTTACTGGATTTGATAGGGTTATGATGAAATACAAAAATTACAATGAGAGAAACAAACACTTTGATTGCTGATTAGCAACTAACATGCCAAAGGCTGTGATAAGTTAGAAGTGGGTGAATCACATTAGCAGCTATTAGGTATTGTTGAAAGGCTTTGCTTGTTGACAGATAGTGACACTGTGATGTGTATACAAAAGCAATGGGATATATGTATGTATATGCAGATGGTGAAGTTAAATTCGAGAATTTTTAATAATTTTTGCCATCATAAGTACGAATTGTCATAAGTTGAGTACCTGTAGTAATATATAATTAATTTGTCATTATTTGATCTATCTGTAGATATTTGAACAAATGAAATAAGAACAAAGAAATGATTGCTTATATAACCTTCATACTCTTAGACAGAGAATATGGGTATAGCATTTCCAAATTCTATTGTTCTTAAAACAGGACAATGTTTTTCTAAAATAATAATTATTCAGTTAATTAATATTTATGTTTATTGAGACAGAATTTCTGTTTTAAAAATTTGTATATTTTTAATGTTTAATTTTCTTTGTTTTATTGACTTTCTTGTATTTACTTGAGAAATTGAGAATAACTTTTAAATAGAAATAAAAACATTTTTCAAATGAGACATTTTTTCTATTTGTAACTGATTTATTTCTGTTTTTTAATATTTTAATTTTAAGTCTAAATAACATCAGATTTCTTCAAATTTAGCAAAAATATTAACTGATATCAGAACATAATAAAATTAATCATCAAACTAAAATTTTTTTGAAAAATATTTATAAAAAACTTTTCTCTTAATAAATAAGACTTGATCAATTTTTGCCATTTTACAATACTTTCCATTTATTATCTATCATTATTATTGAATAAACTATTCTTAAGAATTAGACAATTTTAAAATTTCATACAGTATACTTATTTTCATTAGAAATATTAATGAAAATAATTAACATGAAATAATATTAAATTCTTATAGATGTGTTACAAAAAACTAACTCATATTTTTATATGTATAAATTTTAAACTGGATTATTTGTGAGATATGTTTAGATGTAACATATGAATCACTTCAAATGAAGCAGAAACTAGGTTACTATAAGAAATGTAATGTTAAAATTATTCCAGTTATTTTAGTAATTATATCAAACATTATATCTCAACTTTTATTTAAACTTCTGATTAATGATTAATCATTTTCTGATGTTACTAATGTATTTCCTATATGATAATCCTGGAATGCAGTATTTTAGGATATAAGTACTCTTTCATTCATATTACATAAATATCTTGATTTAGGATATAATAAATTAGTTTATTTACCAAATGAAAGAGCTAGTTTATTGAATGATTAAAACCAGTATAAATTTAAATTTAAAAATATCATAAAAATGAAATTAAATTTTAAAATTCTAAATAATATTCAGTGTCCTGATTAATAAGTAGTTATATTAATTTTTAAAAACTTCTAATAAATAGAATCTCCATAACTTATATCCCTTTTTTATTCAATATCGCGGACTGTCTCCAATTAATATACTGATTGAAGTGAATAAAGCTTTAATGCACAGATAAGAGAAAATGCATGAAAATACATTACTGCACAATGTATGGTAATCCCCTACCAACCACAGGATTACATTCCTACAAAACACTTCAGTTAGTGAAGTTAACTTTCTATGAGAAATTTAGAGTTAGGAAATTATTAAGAAAGTCAAACATTTGAAATACTTTTTATTACACACAATACTCTTAAAACTTTAATAAAAACACTTAAATAAAAAAATAATTCATTAATGTAAATAATATATGTAACTAACAATTTACATACATTAAAATTAAAATAATTAGATTGAAACAGATGTCTAGGCATTAGCACTGGTGGACAGGTGAGAGCCGCTATCAGATGATTGCTTTAAGTAGCTCAGAAGAGATGTCTGCTTCAGTTTCTTTTTATAACTGTTTATATGGAGCTAACAAATTTTCCAAATTGTTCTATGTTAAGAACAATTTCAAAGAAAACTTCTGTGATATTATTTGCCATTAGCAGTACTTTGTTTAAGTTAGAATAATTTTATTCTCTTCATCATCATTCTGTTCTTCACTAGATCTGATTAGTTCCTCCAATTCCTCTTCAGTCAACTCCTCATTGTATGACTGTAGCAATTGCTCTATGTCATTATCCTTTATGTCTGCCAAACCTTCACCAATCAGCTGTCTTGCAACATCCACTATCTCCTTGACCTTTGGTAATTTATATTGGGCATTCATTCATACACTGCTTCCACAGCTTAAACCACAAGCATTTAGAGTGGACTGCTTTGCTTCGTCAAGCAAGTGTTTAATGATAGTGATATAGTCAGAATGTTGAAACATTTCTAGTAATCTGTGATTGTAAGACTTGGGCCATTTTCAATGGCTTCCAGTATCCTCATAAATGGACTGCATGTATTATATCACTTTAAGATTTCTATAATTCCTTGGTCCATCAATTGTATGAGTGAAGTAGTATTTTAAAGCATAAATATAACTTCAACATTTGGGTGGGTGAAATGAAGTGCCTCTGGATATTCTAGAGCTTTCCAAAATCAGCAAGTATGTAGAAAGCCATGTTTTTCCTGGATATATATTACTCACTTGTCAATATCATGAATGAAGCAATTATTCAGCCAGTAGATTGTCAATGTGGCTGTTATCTCTGCTTTCTTGTTTGTATACCAAAACACTGGAAAATGACACTTGTTTTTATCTTTCAATGCATGTGAATTCAGCAAGTGGTACACTAGCATTAGTTTCACTATACAAATTACCTTCTGATTAGCACACAGGAACAGAATGACATGATCTTTTATGGCTTTGAATCCAGGTGCAGAGCATTCAGCTTTGGAAATGTAAAACCTTCTAGGCATGCACTTCCAATAAAGACCTATTTTGTTTACATTTAATAACAGTTCAGATAGATATCTTTTATCTTCAATTATTATTTTAGTTATTCTTGATAAGTCTTTGCAGCGTTATGGTTACCTGAGGCTGTTTCTCTGTCTTTATGTTATGAAGATTACTATTAACATTCGAAATATGCTGCTCTATTTTTAATAAACATCGAAAATCAGTGCAAAGAGCAAGATAATACAGAAATACAAACTTCAAATTTTTCTTTTTAACTTAAAATAATTTTATGGAAGCATTTTCAATCATCTGGGTCCTCTTCAGCAATCATTGCAATGATTGCTCTTCAGTAATCATTGATTTCAGATTCTGCAATCAGTAGCAAAGCAATATTGCTATTGATAATGATCAATAACAAATATTGCTTTGCTACTGATGTTAGAAAGGTTATGATGATGGAGGAAGTGCACAAACTCCATTATTTAGACTGACTATATTTTGCCCAGTTGTTCATATATTCTCATGCTTTTTTAAGTATCACTAAACTATTTAAAGGAATTCTTATGCATTTGGTCCTCAATCCAAATATTAAGTGCCTTTTCATTTTTTCCATAATGGGATTACAGAATATATAGGTAACTTTAGCACTAGTAGCAGTTCCACTAGTGCTTTGTAACACTAGTTTTAATTACTTCACTTTTTTACTGGTCCTTACAGTTAACTCATTAATATTCATTACTTTGGTCACCAATTCATCACTCGCTATTCTCTAACTCTAGTGGTAACATGTTTCTAGTTCTTTTGGCTGATTTATCACCACCAACTAGGTTTTCTGAACATTTGGAGCTTGTTATGAGGAAAAAGAATAATTTAAAATACAATCTAGCATTAGTTTTATTTTTAAAGAACAATATGCACGAAACACAAATATGAAATAACATTAATATGTATTCAGGGCACAGAAATGAGGGACTGATTGATTCCATTCCTATTGAAAATTATGTACTGTATGCATAAAAATTGCAAGCCTGTTCTTCTCCTAGAAATTGTAATCTAAGCAACTTAAAAAGAAAACACAATCTCACTCAGATCCAAAACCAAAACTAAAACCAACATTATCTGTTTCTTTCATCCCATACTTTCCCTTTCAGTGTGAAAATTCTCATCATTCTCTAAAATACGAAATGGTAAATATCTATAAAATTATTAATTTATAATGAAAAGTAATAATAATGGTAAATAGAAAATAATTGTTTACAAAAGCAGTTAGTAACTGTTATCAAAAATCTCATATATGTGAATTCCAGATCTGTGTTGGTGAATTGCTGCACATTTATGTAACCACATATACATTAATCCCATTGTTGGAGAATCTGCAATTGATGAGAGATTACTTATTTTCATGCTTTTTCTGATATCTCTCTATTATAACCTGTAATATAATGTATTTTCTTGTATCTCTTTAATATACAGCAATACCTCACATAGTCTGGTTTCAAATAATCTGGGCTTCACTATAGTCTGGATTGTAATTGTTAATAAAAAATTTTTAATTTACTTTATTTTTTTAGAATAAATACGAAATGTAAGTGTCTTGCTACTTAATACTTATATATGACTTGAATAGCCATTATTTGACGAACTTTATTATAACGAATGACGAACTTTATTATAAGACATGCAGGTGGCTGCTCCAGTGTTGCCAAATTTATCTTAACAACGTTTGTTAAGATAAATTCAATTCTATGCTACAGAGAGATGTACTAAGAACTGAAACAAAAGAAACTCGTGCAGACATCATATTGAGTTTTTTTTTTTTTTTTTTTTTTTCAAGATATTTGACTGTTATGGAATATTTGGGATTTACTGTGCATTTGAAATCAAATTTAAAAAATGGAAATTAATGAAGAATCAAATTATCTTGAATGTGTTTCATCACAAATTAGGCTTAGATCATAATTTTTTCATGAAATGCACCTTTTTAAGTAGGTAGTAACTCGTGAACAACCAAAGCGTTCTTGCCAACTGGCCACCACCAGACACTTCTCTCCTGTTGTTGAATTGTTCAGTCTTACACAGAGCACTGCTCTACATTCGGAATGGCACTGAGCTATCAATTTGGAGAAAGTGAATGCATTCACCTGCCAAGTGAGCCCTCCTTATCTATTCGTCTTTATGGATACAGACCCACTTTCTGCCCCTTTCTACAATCTATTATAAATCTTTTATAAAGATTTTAATGTTTAATGCATAAAGAAATAATTACTAATGTAATATAAAAGGTTTTAATGTTTAATGCGTATGAAATAATTATTAATGTAAGAATTTACCGATTTAAAAAAAACATATGAGGAAAATTTCTTCTGGAACCAATTATAGTTTTTCCCATAGATTACGTACCTCAAACAGTTTAGTTTCAATTAGTCCGGTAAGAAAGAGAAATCAATTAATCACACTATGCAAGGTATTACTGTAATTATTTTTGAAATAATTGCTGCACATTGTATTTTCAAAAATAGTCATATTACATGAAACACATGCATATGTGATTAATGACAAAATTTGAAAAAAATGCATGAAAATACATTGTGCAGCAATGCATTTTTTATAATTTCATCATTTATCACATGTGCATGTGTTTTGTGTGCTTATTAAGTTTTAATTAAGCAGCCATATCACATATGGCAGTGTTTTCCAAACTTTTTGTGTCTGTGCCCCCCTTTGCCCCCCTTTTTTAATAAAAAACTGGTATGCCTCCTTATTTTCATGACATTCTAATTTTATAAATACTTTTTACTTAAAAGTTAACACTACAAAATAATATATGATATTTTGTATAAATAAAGTTCTTATACATAAAAATATATATTTATTACAGTGTAATAATTTTTAATACAATTAAAAAAATCTTACAAAAAAAAAAAAAAAGAATACATGTTTAATACCAGGGTTGCAGAGTCGGATGGTAAATGATCCAACTCCCTAAAATTTGTAAAGTCCAACTCCGATTCCGGGCAGTTAAAAATCTGATTCCGACTCTACCCAAAAACTTCCAACCCTGCAAACCAGGGTTGCAGAGACCTGACTCTCCTCTGACTCTGCAACGCTATTTGTGGGGTCGGAAACCCCCCTTTATTGTCGGGATTCAAATCGAAGTATTAAATGTAATGACGCAATTGAGTGAAATCTGATAGATTGAGAAACAGGACGTGTTAGTCTATCTTACCGTCCTTTGGACGTGTTAGTTTATCTTACCGTCCATTTTACGATTGTTTATACGAATATCTACAAAGAATGTTACTCGATCTCAGATTGATTGTGTGGGAGACAATGACAGCCAGCCCGGGAGAAAGGTGAGAAGAGGGCAGTGCTATAAAAAAGCTGTGATGGACAAAGGTCCGAGCTCTTACCGAGACACCTGGCTTTGGTTCTGTCTTACGACAGCTTTATGGTTTCATAATCTTCCCCACATCCGTTTGCTAGATTTTCGCTATCGCTGGATGCATAGTGAATTTCTATTTCATCTTCGCTGTTACTACTCGAAGAAAGTCTAACTCGACGTGTTTTCTTCGCAGGGGCTTGTTTCCGCTGAGATTTTTTTTTTTTTGCATTCAGTCGTACTGTATTTATATTTTGGGGCGAAGTTAAGATAGTACGTGACGCTTTTGCCGCTTTGTTGCATTAGATTTCACCAGTTCCGGCTATCAGGCAATTTCGTGTAAAATTTTCGTCGGAGTGGAGGTTGGTTTATTTTGATTAGAACTGCTGGGCTATGGCTCAGTTTCTATGATCGTAGGATTTTTCATAGTGGAACTGCCTCTATTTTCTGTGCTTTCAACAGGAGGACAGTTGCTTTCAGCAGTGACTTCAGTGCTCACGAATGCATAATCAGGGATTGCATCACGGTTTAGAGGATAGATTCCAGTTGCTCGAAACCCTGATATGGCATTTTCTGGCGTTGCAGATTTCCCCCA